>OMOT01029824.1:0-25673 GCA_900312575.1 Acanthochaenus luetkenii | reverse complement strand
CTCCATGGTCTGCTGGCGATTCAGTTTCCCCTCTTGGCGGGACAGCATGAAAGCCATAAGGGCGTGGCCAGTTCTGGTTTAGGAAACAACAGAGAGGATATTCAGCCATATAGCAGAATGGAAGGAAGACAGTCGGAGACTAGGGAACATAAGCTCTTAATCTATGTATATTAACACATCATTTTCATCAAGCTTTTATATAAAATGGCCTAATGTTTGGTCTTCAGCCTCAGAACAAACTTCGCTTTATATAAATGCATTGATGCAAGTGATTGGGCGCTGATGACAGTGTTCCTCTGACTCACTCAAAATTATTAAGTATATCAGCTGAAGACTGAAGTCTTGAGGAGAGCGTTTTTGGCATCATTATGGAGCATTATTCCATCTGGTGCTAGTGTGATTAGGCAAAAACCTCTGTCTAGACGGCATGGGCTGTGCCTAACTGGTGCTTGGAAAGGGTGGAGGTGGGAGGGGTAGGAGCATACAAACCCATGGGTTCCCCTTTCCTACCACACTGAGGATCACTCTGGTGTTAATTAAGGCAGAACTTCATTAAAAGGACATGCATGATTGCAGTTAGCTTTGATCTGTTTAAAATCCTCTATTGGTGCCTCCACTTTGTGTGTGTGTGTGTGTGTGTGGCATTGCGTTCACTTCCAAAAGGGGAAAATAACAAGCCAATGCGGCATGTTTTTTCTACGCCTGCGTTCCTTGTGCCAGACTCTCAAACATTCTTTCTAATGATGGTGTTGCAAGGCTGTAAAAAGCCTGAAAATAAAGGTAGACTTGTCCATTTAGAGGTGGAACACAAAGCAGATTACTTGTCATTGTAATTTCACATGGCAGCATACATTATTCCAAATGTTGGAGCCAATTTGTACCATACTAAAAAAGTATTTTTACATTCAATACAACTTATATTGTAGTCTATTTCCTGACTACTGATTCAAATGTCCATTTCTATGTTTACAGTAAGACAATAGGAACACACACTAATAAGATTGCTTTTAACACAGCCAAATATGATGGTTTCATATCAATAAATCTACTGGCAAAGAAGCATGAGATTGTTAATCCCATATATTTTTGATGTCCAGACTTTTCAGATCTGAGTCACCCAACAAGAGTATACCTGACAGGACTGAGTACCAGGATTTATGGTAACACTCCCTGTGCTACTGCCAAACACCCAGAGCTTAGGACCAAAGGAGGAAATATTGTTCTTCCTAAATGGAAGTATAAAATCAGTAACTCATTTTGCAGCAGAGGTCCCTGTAGGTTAGAAGAGTGTCCTTGTAAATGATTAATTGCTGGTAAAAAAAAAAACTAGGAGGCTATAACGGATCAGCGATTGGGTTAAAAAGAGTGAGTTGATATGATTCCAACAAATACCAGGGACAATCTCAATTTCCTCTTGGGGCTAAGGAAAATCTCTCTGGCAGAAATGAGTCGTGTTGAACTTATCGATTGGAATTGTCTCCTTCATTTCTACACAAACAACAAATTGAAGACTGCTTCATGTCCGTTTACTTTTCAAACAAAATGGTGGGCAACTCGCATACTATTTAAAATTCAGAACTACGCTCAGTAGAGGATCTGCAGCCAAACAAGGTGATCATTTCTCAAACATCTGTGCTATCTGCAATGCCCATTTCCAAGCATCCCCTGGCTGGCAACCTTTCTTTTCTACTCACAGGGCTAGATTTCAAACATTCCCCACTTACTTTAAGAATGTTATGATTAAAAGCCTCCATCCACTCAACTCTTTAACAGATGGTCAAACCTACAAAAGGCTTCATCAAGTTCATATGCTAAATTAGTATTTGTTCTAAGGGATTGTTTGAGCTCTGTCTACGGTGCATTGGAAACCTTGGAATATTTGCTAGATGCACAACAGACTTGTCATCCCTGTAATGTAGTAGCCTACATTCCTAAAGTTACTGCATGTGCTTACAGTAAGGTGTCTGACCTGGGGTCACAGAGGAAGTCGGTACTTTCTCCATCAGCTCTCCACACGAGCCACTCTCTGAAGGAGGGGTGGCAGAACATGCGTGTCTTATCCCGCCGTCTGATGAGGAAGCAGGAGAGCAACTCCATGCGTTGCTGGAAGTCCTCCCACTGCAGCTCCCCCTGGACGCTGCCAGCATTGATGGCCTGGAATAGCTGTTCATCAGTCATGGGGTGCAGCGACGCCAGCGCTACATTGAGGATGGGCAGTGAGCGCTCAAATGCAGAGTTGGTCATGAACTTCATGTTGCACTGCAGCTGATACAGCTCAGCCAGCGAGACGGGCACCACCTTGTAGCTGGCACTCTTGATGACCAAGTGGCCTCTCTCAAACAGATCCAGGGTGAGTTTGAGATACAGGTAGGAGCCCTGGCTGCGGGAGATCAGGTGGCTACTCAGCTTGCCGACAATGATAGGGTCGGCCTTGCCATTAAGGCTAATGTTGTTCATGATATCCTTGCTGGCGTTGATGCGGTACTGGATGTACGCATTGAGGTCGTTGTTTATCTCTTTGTTGTCCAAGAAATCATCTAGGGAGATCTTAGAGAAGGGCAGGAGACTGGTGATCTCCTATGGAAGAGACAAGGTTAGGATATTATTGGAGTGATTTACTGGAAATTGAATTTAAAGAGCCATGCTTAATCTCTTCCTCATCACAAATAATTATGTCTATGTTAATGAGAAAATGTGTAAAGGAATAATCAAGCGTCAATGCTTGAATATCAACAAGCAATTTCAAACGTACATTCTTCTGACCACACCTGAAAATGTGATGATTGAAAGCCAGAAGCATTCTTCTCATCCTGAGGCCTGCCTTGTGTGTAGTTTCTGCTTGTGTGTGCAGGGTTGCTAACATATGCTGAGTGACAGAGCTATCAGGCCACAGCAGACACTTGCCACTGTTGGAAACATGTGGCTGTGAAGCCAATAAGACTGGGAAACTGAGAATAAAGAAGACACCTCTAGCAGGCAAGCAGAAGCCTGAGCCAGAGCTCACACTTCAAGGGGTCGGAGAAATCAATGCACCTTAATCCTCGAATCCCCTGCCTGTCTTAGGCCAGAGAAACATTGCCTCAGTGACATAACACGTTCTCCTCCTCATCCTGACAAGGAACATCATACAGAGAGACACACACAAAAACACACAAGAAGCACAGTGCTTGCACGGACACACACACACACACATAATCCACAAGATGGCCGAAGTGTTAGCAACACCTCACAGAGAGGCCAGGTATTAGTCTGGTCAGCGGCGAGCAAAGGCCATTATTATGAACCCTTCCTCCTTCCTGAGATCCTATTTGTCCGCTGAATGTGTGAAGCAACACGATCACTCTTTCACGCCACTTCTCTGCACTACTATGGGGTTGTGGTTGTGAATTTAGTAGTTTTCTCCCAAAAATTCCTTATCTATGCCCCAAGTTCCTCTGACATCCTGACATGTGAAACTAACTATAACTAGTTTAGAGGTTCTGACACATATTCCCTCCAATTTAAAACTGCTTCACTGTATCAATCAGAGTCCAACTACTTTCCTTTCGCAGCAGGGTTCAACCAAATTGCATTGTGCGTTACAGACCGGGGGATCCAATAACTCTTTCCACATCACAGACTCATCCCAACCATGAGAGGATTAATGGAACTGAATATAAAAGAGCTGAATGTAAAATGTGCATAACCACTGCAATATATTGGCTTAGCACATGCACAGGACCTTGCCATAAACAGAATTTAAATTGTCCCTCGTGGTTGCAGGATAAACAAATGAGCTGCACTCGGTCTGCAGTGTAGAGCATACTGATGGACAGTGCCTTGGGCCTGGCTTCTGAATAACTTGAGTTCTGGCAGTCAGTCAGTCGGCTGCCCCATTATCCCAGGATCAGGCTCAGCGCTCCATCCCAGCAAAGACAATCAGCCGTCATGTGGCTCATCAGGCCTGTCAAAGCGCTCAGCCTTCCCCGTGTGAGCTCAACACAAGACCCAGCTCATCTCCTCAACTCGGAGACCCAGTGTTACTTTCACTCCAAGCTAGTCGGCACAAAGCGCTTCGCTCCTCTTTCCCTGTCATGCAGTCTTGTTTCCCGGGTCACTGATACTTCCACTCCTTCTCTAATGTTCCTGGATACACTTGACAGAAATGACTAGAATATGACACGGAGGAATGCCTCATGATACCATTTCAACTTTCACACTTGTCAGAATCTACAGGGTCTGATGTCAATCAGTGAGAGGGAGTATGAACAATTTATAGCAGATTCCACATGGCTTCTTTTTTCACTTGACTATGAAATCAAGCTAACTTCAACTCTCCCAAATTGGAAGCATTGTCAGTTTACATTGTTCATGTATCTGAATGATGATTATTTATTTAGACATATTCCAATAAAAAAAGATGTCTCCGGTGAGACCAGAATACAGCACAACCTTGTTTCTTAAGGAACTCTTCCTTACCAGCAAGCTGACCCGGACAGTGACCACCAGTTTGAGCCAGGGGGGGAACTTGGTAATGATCTTGGTAATGAAGGAGGTGATAGTGTCTCCGTAGTCAGGCTTGTGGAACTCGGCTTCGTTCAGCCCGTCTATCAAGATGATGTGGTCCTCCTCTGGGATCTTCCGCTCTGGATACATACACACAAACACCCATAGAGGTAAGGAGGTGTGCAATGAGGCAAAGCTCTTAACAATTTTAGTTGAAAGAAACTAACATTATAGAAGAATAGGTCTGCGTGGTGGTGCTGTGTGTGTTTGTGTAAGGGGGGGAGTGGGTCTATGCTTAGAAACCTATACTTTTTCTTTTTCAGGTGGGCTAGATTTGGCCATAATACCGGCAATGGATTAACACCTTTACTCTAGGTTTTCTACCACTGCATTTCTATAGTGAACTAATGAATAAACTTGAGTGGTATTAACTCCACAGCCACCCCAGCTCCACTGAACTGCTCCGTAGTGAGACTGCGGTGACGTGCTTTACTTCACTGCAGTAACTAAGCCAGGCTCTCTCCGAGGTTTCTCTGACTCATCTACTATATAGCCACCATGCACCCACTTCACTCCTCACTGGAATGTCAAATGACATTTGCCCTGGAAAGAAAACATTAATACAATGGTTGAGATACTGTGGGCAATCAAAAAATCTAATATCAAAGCCTTGCAATAGTCTTATTTAACGTCCTATAAATAGACGCTGATGTGTTTCTTTGTGATGGAGCCGATAAATCAACACTTAATTTCCATATAGATGCCAAATGTATCAGGCCATTCATACCAGTTACATAGGGAATAGTGGGACAAAGGGATGGAAGAAGACAGTGCAGGAAGGTGAGGCACCACATATGTCACAGGCATTGGTCCATGCCTCCATGCTCCCCTGTTACCCACTACATTGATTCACACGGTTTACCACATCTGTCATATAAACAGGTAGTTCATTTATATGCATCTATAGTGCCTCTTGGAAAAACAAATTGATTTAAAGGTGGACCAAGGAATATGGTATCTACTGTGCATGAAACAACCCTGTGACCTTGAGATAGGCCGTTGAATGGCTGATTCTTTTTCTATGTGATATTCATCACAGTTACATGCATTCATGCATACAAGCACACACACACACAGCTGTCCTTGCTCACCTTGGAGCAATTCTATTATACAATAAATAAATAAAACATTGTGTACTGTCACAATATTAGAGAATCCAATGTACTTATGAAGCAATTATCTCAATGTAGAAGCCAAAGATAAGCCCAAGTCCTGTATTTCACTTTCTTTGTGTGGGCACAGAATAGTAATCTTGTGACTTTATCTAATGCAGTGACCTTATCTAATGCAGTTAAGATGATGAGGCCTTGCTGCTTTTTTGGAATGGTCACCTCACCACCTGCAGTTTCAGCCTCAACGTGCGCCTAGGTTACTGAGTTTATAAAGGACATGCTTGGTAATGTAAGAAGTGTTTTCTATGATGACTGTCATGGATACAGACAACACCTCTAATCTTGTAGCAGCAACACCTTTTATTGAGACAACAAAGGGGTTGGAGTAGAAATATGTTGCATGTCATTTGTTTACAGTTTTGCAAATCTAACCAGATGCTTTTGACCAGTGACTATAACCATCTATTGAAGAAACAGAAAACAAAGACAGCATCGCTAAAATATGCAAGTACTTACCTCATCAGATAGTCAACCAACAGCACTTACAATCCCTAAAAATATGTAAAATCCAAAACGCATTCGCACTATCTCAACTACATCTAGGAATAGACCAGTATCAAGCCAGCAAGAACACAAAAGAACACAACCTTAAGTTCAAAACAAGTCTCATTGATGAACATGTGTTTCAACAATTGTATGCTTTTATTTTTAAGGCAAAATCACTCTACTTCCGCTCTAGCTGTCCTGATGCAGTTTAAGAACAGAATATAAATAGCCAATCCCAAGGAGTTTCTCTATGTAACACTACCCATGATTCCATGAAAATATCAATATAATATCGTAAACAAATCAAACAGGGCCTTCAGATGGCCTATAAAGCTTACTACCACAGTCAATTCAGACAAGCACAGTTCAACATTGACAACATCTTAGTCACTTATGGACAAACCAAGATCTAGAGGCCTGCCAGCACTGCTGCCGAGTATAAAGGCTGTGCAATTCCATAGAACATTGTATATATTATAGTTTCCTGGACTACTATGGAGTAGAGTGGGACTGTTAAAAGAATTAAATAGTCAGAGACTGAGACAGCAGAAGATGCCTACAGAGGTGAAATATTGGGAAATTGGACAGTAGTGTTTTACCTTTACGCAGGTTGGCCAGTGGCTCAAGCACACCCCTCCGGAAAGCAGCCATGGGGTCCTGGACGCAGGAGCGCAGACTGAGCATGCTCTGTAGGTGGGGCTCTTTCAGCAACAGCTCACGGTATGCACTAAGCTGGTGTGCTCTGCACAGCAGGGCGGCGATACTATGCACAAACTCCGGTACCAGGCAAGTGTAGGTGTTGTCAGCCTGGCAGTAGTGGTATGCCACCACCTGAAAAACAAAGGGGTTGAAGAAAAGAGATGAAGACAGGGGTTATTTTGTTGACATTTTGTTTAGACTTCATGCATAATTTAAAAACATATTACAACAATAACTGTGAAGCGCTTACATTGTTGTTGGCTTTAGCCACAAACAATTTGCAAAGCTGGCTGCAATAGTGTGACCTCAAAGTATTTGCAAAAGCCAACAGGTTTGTTGACTAAAGGGCGTTTGATGTGATACAGTAGCCTGGTCCCCCGACTAAGCCGTTGTTCCAGTGTGGCATTACTATGGAGCTGTACATCTAAGGTGGGAAATTCTGTACAATGTTCAACTTTTTCTGATGACTTTATTCACAACCTCCATAAACCCACATAACTTCACTCCAGCCCAGTTGAGAACATGTTTTGATCCACTCTCTATCCACATTACAGAAGGGATGATGATCTAGCTGAGCAATGCCTGACCACCTCAGATGATCTCTACTACAAAAGCAGCCAGTGAATTCCAGGTGGAGCTCTAAAAGTATGATCTTCTGCTTCTGAACAGGTTGCTGCGGTGTTCCATGGATGTCTGATTTAGAGGGAAAGAGGAGGGGCAGGGATGAGGAGGTGGGAAACGAAAGATGCCCTAGGGATGTGTGACTGTACTAATTACAGTCCAACCTGGAGGAGCTGACACACTTCCAGGGGCAGCAGGAGGAGGACCATCTCCTCCACTGGCTCTACCTCTATAGCAGGCTGTTTTAACATTTACTCCTTAAAATCCACTAGTGCTTATTTTCTTGTGACTAGTCACAATTCTTCCAGTTACTAGTCACTAATGTCATTTTGAAAAAGTTTACATCTTAATGTGTAATAAACACTAGACTTTATTAAAATACTACACATGACTATTCATTAGCTACTAGTAATATTGAAATGGTGACAAGTCAAAATCAGAATAATGACTATTAGTGGTTATCAGTGACTAAAATATCGTAACTAATAGGATGAGATGTGCTAAATAAATTGTTATGAGTATTGAATAGTTGATATCTAAAATGCATCACCCCATTAGATTCAATCGAAAATCTTGCTTAATTTTTACTAGTGAGAGAACAGAAAAGTTACTATTGCAAATACAAAATAGAGACTAGTAACACAAGTACTAGTATTAAATAGTTACTAGTGACTAGTAACAGCCAGATTAGTGACTAGTACTTATGTAATTTTACTAGTCACTAAAGATAGTTACTAGTTATTTTAAATGAGTGACTAGTAACTGGAAGAATGGTGACTAATCACACAAAAAATAAGGACTAGAGCCAAATGTTTAGTGAGTAGTACATTTTAAGGATTAAATGTTAAAACGGACTGCCACATTAGCTCTGCTGCAGAACAGCCTGTCCATAAACACAGTGATGATCAGCCTCTGGAAAAGTCACAGACTAGACCCAAAAGCTGAATGTTCATTATTCAGATGTGGTACAAAGTACAGATATTTTATGCTTAAAGTGCACTGCACATTACAGGTTTTTGGACGCAATGTTCTTGTAAGTCACGCCACAGTGAAATCTGAAAGTGCTCATTTGTAATGGACAAAATATAAACCACAAGACTAATAAATCCACAGTAAGTACTTTGGCTGTAACAAAGTGATGCCCCTCGGTCATGCAGTAATCTAGTTTCTATTATGATGGCACTGAAGACTTGGCACACACTGGGTCGGTCGGTAAGAGGAGGACAGGAGAGCACATTGAGCTACAGACAAATGGACAGATAGGCTACACCGCCCTTTTGGACATGTCTTAATTTCCTGTGATGTATCACTGAAATCCCTCCCCTTGAATGTTAATAGCACTGACTTGTTCTACACTGTGCCAGGGGCAAACAGGTCTGACAGCTTTGGGGAACAGGCTGACAGAGAATATCAATCAGAAAAGTAGGCAAACTCACTGAGCTTTTTCACAGAATGTAATGATGCACCAGCCAAGTAATAACTAGGAGTCAGGAGGACAACAGCTAAGAATTAATTGATTGAAATCAAGTACATTATTATTATTAATTATATTATTTTTTTATTCAGGGACACTAAAGCAGCATAAAATAAATAAAAGAATGTGAAGTCAAAGAATAAATAAAAATATTACATATAGGCAAGCCTGTTTTAAGTTCAAGTGTTTAAAAATTATAAAATGACTTATCCTATCTCTAACTTCACTCTCAAAAAGCAGAATATTTTGTGAAATACAATTGTTTAGCATGGTGAGAGTGATTACTTGATCCTTTGCAAAATTATTAACAAATATTTTCATTGAGTCTACAGCAAACATTACATTCTCTGCTTTCTAGCAGGGATGCAATAAGATAGCTACAGACGGGAGCTGTGACATCATGTATAAGTAGAGAACAAATAAATGGATTAAGTTATGAAATATGTTATAAACCTGCTGGTTATAACTTCTCATTTGTATATACACAATCACTCTGGAGAGACACCTGAGAGAGAAACTGCAGTAATGGGCTATTTCGATATCCAAGCCAGACAGACCTGCAGTTCACCTGCAGTAGTTCAATATCTACTGGGACAACAGTGAATTTGCTGTTGAGAAACAATGCCTAGAAATGTGCCTCTGCAATATGAATAAGATATTACAATTGTGATAAACCATAAAATATAATAGCTTCAACGCTCCTGTTATGAGGGCAATTTCAAATGTGTTCAAAATTGTTGACAGAATTTGACAGACGGCGTTTTGTATATGCATCAGTATTCACATATCACAGGAACAGAGCTCCTGTGAGAGCGCCTGTAACACTTTACAGAATAATTAGCTTGAGGGATGCTGCTTGAATTTCAGATATTTAGATGTGGCAAAAAGTGAGCTATCTGGCACATTAATTATGGCATTCCGAATGCGGTGCATGCAATGTAGTCATCGCATGCACCATTTCACTGTTAAAGAAGGATCCATGGCAGGGCAAGAGTGTAAAGATGGGTTACAGGGAAGATAGGATGTAATCACAAATATTTAACAATCTAGAAAAAAGCAGGAAGCGGTGATCTCCAAATCAATTAGAAAGTTGTATGTTCAAACAACTTGAATCCTAATTATTTTTTTTAAAGAGTCAAAAACATAGGCATACTTTACTGTTGTACGAGCTTCAAACTAACAACCTGCCACAAACCTATAAAACTATTCAAATGAAAGCCATTGAGAGTCTTATCTTAGAAAACGGTGTCTATGAAACACAGTAGTCCCACTTCTTCCCTGTTTAACCGTCCGCAGCGTAAACATTCCTGAGGTTATTAAATGCCTCAGTTTCAGCTGACTGTAACTATTTCTAAAATGTACTAAATGTGCAACTATTGTGTGCTAAGCAGCCCACCAGTGTGCAGTGCTCAGCAGTGTGGCTTTTTTAAACAGCACAGGAGAACAGATTTAATGACACATGGTGCAACAGTGAATGGCAGATTGCTTTTCAAAATGCCATAACAAGGGAACTTTGTGGAGAATAAATAATTACATGGTAAATGTATAAACTGTAAAGCTGTACTCAGGGTTAAAGCATCATTGAAGTTTGGTAGAGGTTTTGGTTGTGTAGTTACTTTACCATGATGTAACTCCAAATAGTGGTGAGATATTCAATAGTTGCTCCGTTCATTAGAAATTGATGATTTTGTTGATGTTTATTTCTCTACTCATTGACTTGCATTGCACGGCGAAACAGGTCTCAGTCACTTTTAACACACAAACGAATGCAAACAAAGCGGATTCTGCAAATGTGTACAATTTAAAAAAACAACTGTTCAGTGTATTTTGGAAATAAAATTGTTAACTTCTTGTTGATTTCAGTAACTAAATTAGGAGGAAGATCCAAGACCGAATCACTGCGTTTGTTATTGCGAGTATAAGAAATTTCCACACCCACTCCTGAACCAATAACCAAAAAAAAGTGATTTGGTCTCGGAAGCTACCTACCAGATCTTCCTCCTAATTTAAATAGTAAAATATATTAACCAGGTTTTGTTATTTTATACATTGGCATAATCCGGTTTGTTTGCATTCGTTTCTGTGCTAAAGGTGTGACTTTGAGACCCGTTTCTCCGTGCAATGCAAGTCAATGGGGAGAGAAATAAACACTATTTTCTAATGAACAGAGAAACTACTGAAGATATCTCGCCAATATTTGGAGTTGCATCATGGCAAGGTTAACTACACAACCCAAACCTCTACCAAATTATGTTGTAAGAAAACAGGACAGCAGAGCACCTCTGCAGCAATTTTTATAACAGAACCCCCAAGATATAGTGCTGATAATTATTTATTACCAAATGTCAGTAATAAAATCCTGATGAGTGATATGGTCTTTTGTGCATAGAAAATGATGACAAGCTATTAGGTCTTGTGTATTGTTTTTGTTTTCCAGCCTATCTATTGTATTGCAAGTTGTGGTGTTGTTTAATGAGGATATAAAATATTCTTAAAAGGATTCTCAAAGCTGACTCAAGCCTCACACTCCAGGAACCTGTCATGGATACGCGTCAAACAGCATGCTGTTTAGGACAAATTAATCCACCTGAGGCTATTCTGACTATACTGTTACTCTGTTCCCTTGGCAACATGGAGAATGACCCTATGGGAGTCTTAGCCCTGCACAATGTGATTTGCCTCTGTCTGTGAGTGAACAGGGCATGCTAAAGAAGTCTTCCGTCTTCAAATTTCCTCATTATTAACATTGCAGTTCTGAAAATTAGACAGCCAACTTTGATATTGGATTTGCTTTTCAAGTCTGGTTATTTAACTAAGCTCACTGCTGCTCAAATCAAACAAGCCTATGATATGAAAGGTCTTTTAAACAAAGACCGATGGTGGGATTGTCTTTCAAAAACTCTGCATATCCCCTAGGAACATCTATAATTCAGAGGCTTCATATCAAACAAAATAAATATACATAAATCAACTGAGAGCACCCAGTGTCATGTTTCTGCAATGCATCTCTTACATACTAAAAGCAACACTGCACACCATGAACACCTTTGTCATAAGGAAGAATATCACTGGCAAGTCTGCAGGGGGGGAAATTAGATAAGGTGGATGAAGGACAGGAGAAGAAAATGACTTGAGAGGAAAGTAGACCTGGCTCATGCAATTAATATATAGACAACAGACCCTAATCTATCTCCGAATTGTGACTGATTCACACACACACAAAAAACATTACTTCACTCTCATGTGACAGCTGTAATCAGAAAAAAATGATTACAAAGCTAACTGGCACAGTGTTAAAGGTTTACATTTGTGTTTGAAGATGGACCAAAATGCTTAAGACCTTATGAAGTATTATGGGTATGCAAGAGAATGTCATTTTTTTCCCCTTTCAGGTTACTTTGACATTCTGTGATTGCTCTTGAATGCTGGGGTCTCATATCAAGTCGTACCTTGGCGGCCAGGCGTTTGACGGCCTCCTCCCTGCGCCTCTGGATCTCGGGGGTCCCCGGGCAACTGTTGTTCCTCAGAGTGTTGGTAGCACTGGGAGGTGGAGTGGGCTGTGGAGGCTGGCTAAGAGGAAGCTCTGTGTTTGGTTCTCCCCCACCTGGCAGATAAACAGACACACAGCGGGTCAAATCTGCATCTAGACATATAATGCATATGGAAACTACCATGACAATATATATGAGTATGTAATGACTGGAATTAATCATACTGTAACCACAAAGTGTATGAGTAAAGACAATGAGTAGATTAGCAAATGCATATCTCCTTTTCCTAATTGTGCCCATGATTCAATATCAAGTAATAATTAAATCAGTTATTAGTAGATTATTGAAAAATATATAAATGTAAATACTGTAACTTAGTAATGAGGCATCAAATTTGTCTATATGAAATATGAATGGATCAGTCCTACCCAAGTAAATTTTTACTGATGGAGTTGACCTTATTTCAAATGATGCAACAGTCAAATTTGTTTTATTTAACCCCCTGACAGCTCTTGAATGTTTACACATTCGACGTGTTGCTTATGACACACAGAGATGATGACAAGGCAGATTAGGCCTTATTTGGTGAAATCAGATCAACAGTAGTTGAGGGAGGACCTTTGACATGGGGTTTCATAGTGTCAGTGGACATACACTCCATCTTTACAAGATAATATAAAAGTGTACAGTAAATAAAAAAATACAAAATAAAACCCAACCTCAAATAGACAGTGAAAACTTCTAGCCAATATTACATTCTACAACAGAGCTCACATCCAAAGGCATATACTAAAATTATTACTTTTGGGGGAGGCACTAGGACTGTTGGAGGCGATCTGACGCATGCGGCCTCCATGGCAGCTGAGCGCTACCAGCCGGGAGATAATAGCGGTTTTTCCATAACCCACGCTGCCCACCACAACAGTGCCGCGGTTCTCGGTGGACTCGCTGGCCTTCAGGACATCCTCCAGCTGCTGAAAGAGCCAATCACGGCCCACAAACACAGAGTCCATGGTGATGCTGGGCACCTCAAACAACAGGGGCTTGAGCATGATGTCCACAGGCTTGTAGGCAGCAAAACGAGCTGGGGGTAAAAGGAAATGAAACAAATTATTACCCAAAGCAAATTGTTTAATTATGTTTCTGAAACGCTGTTGGAATTAATCCAAGCTTTCTATCAGAAATAAACAATTTATCTATATGTTTACATCTCCACCATTTACTTGTAAGGTCCTCTATATCCTCTGAAGGATGGGGTTTCAACAAAATTATGAAATGAAAACTCAACATTTGACAGTTCTCAAGCTGGACGGTTTTCACAACTGGTAACTACAAGCTGACGCTGACTTCTAGTTCTGTATTAATTTATCTGAAAATAATCTTTCCAGTACTTAACCACTCCTCAGACAGAGTGGGTTAGCTACCTTCTCTATAGCTGCTGCTACAGTATGTGTGCCAGAAGTAGTGCTCTGACAAAATAACTTATGCAGTGTTGTAACAGAGTGAGATATACTGTAAGAAACAAAAACATTTAAACATACTGTTGGTCAATTGTTGGCAAAGTTTTCGAAACGCTTATCATGCCCATAACTGTTGTATAGGATATCTCGCCCACACTCCCACCTCTGCAACAGTAGGAAAAACAATACCATACCTGATTTCATGACTCACTTAAGTCTAGAACTGCTTCTGACCGTAACACTGAGCTGCATAAAACTGTTTACAGCCCCGGGCAATAATGGAGGCGTGCGACTAAATATTTACATACATACAAAACAAAGATCCAATCTGGATAGACATGCATAAACTATAGCCTGTTCCTCGATACTGACGTTTCCATACACAGGGATATGGAAACGAAACCACTGACATGATGCCAGAAACTTTATGTTGAAGGAAGTGTGGGAAAGGAAGGAGAGGTTTTCAAAAGAGGGTTAAACAGTTTGAGTATCTAATGATGCCATAATAACTTATTAATGTTGTCATCAAATATTCACTCTGTGGGATTTCCCTCAGTGAGACTGAGGTTTAAAAACATATATCGAGGAGATAAAGGAGGGTGAACCAAAGAATCCTTGCATGTTTTAACAGCAAAGATGGAGCTTGAAAAAAAGCCAAATATGTGTGCATATGGTATGAAGCCATAATACCAGTGTACCAGCCATAACCCCAGTAAGTGCAGTAGTGATTAGATTATGCTGCATACACCAAGATTACCATGCAGTTCACCTCATTCACCATTAGTGATGTTTTGTAAAAGCTCAGTATGCAGTTGCTAGCAGATCTACAGATACACAGAGGACATCCAGGTACTTGCAGCTTATAGCTAACTAGCTAGTGATGCTACCAGTTCTTTAGTGCTAATAATGAATTCTTACCATTTTACAGTCTGCTGACAGCAGCGACAGACAAATATGTAAAAGTTGACATGGAAAACATCATGATGGGCTAACAAACACAAAATAGATTATTGTGACCTAAAATGAGGATTAGGGAATCTGGGAATCAATAAGCAGGAGTACATACCCCGCTGACATGATTTCCCGATTTACCCTGGTTGCCCTATGCATTATCTATACAGCAATAATGAATACATAGCACAGTTACCTTTAGAGTCCTGAGGTAGCCTTCCTCCTGTATTATGCCAGGGTAGGCGAATGGATGTCCGCAGGGGTGTGTTGCGCTGTTCATCAAGAAAGCTCAAGTCTTCCAGCTTTGTGGAACTGGTAGCTGTAATGAAAGAGAGACACAGACAGAAAGAAAAAGAGAGAGAGAGAGAGAGAGAGAGAGAGAGAGAGAGAGAGAGAAAGAGAGAGAGAGAGACAGAAACTTAGGTGCATTTTGAGCATTTGTGTCATAATTTCTGGCATCTCTGACAGGAGGAGAGTGGAGGAGAGTGAAGGAGAGTGTGCCCTGGCATTTGTAGCTCCCCGGAGGTGGTGTGGGCAGGTACAAGTATGGCAAACAGAAGAGCAGCATCCCCAAGCCAGGACAGAAACACCCCCTGTTCCTCTGATTCGAGCTGACAGCTAGACAAGAGTATAGCAGTGAGAGGTCTGTCCCTACAAGCACTCCCCTACCCCCCTGGGCTGTACATAGAGGGCAGACAACTAACTGAAAACCAGCTTTACTATAACTGTAGAGGGGCTAAACAACTGTAGCGGGCTACAGAAAGATCACACTTCACAGTTTCAGTCCTATATTGCTGCAAAATTACTCACACATTACCCTCTTTGTTGGCTTACAATTACATATCATGGTCTCCTCAGCACCACAGCCTTTTATTTTATTGCCCAAGAAGTGCTTCACAACTAAATAAAACCGTCCATAATATCTGTAAAGCAATGCAAAATAACCCAAGAAGGAAGTAGCCATGAAGTGAGTTCTCTTAAAAAATACTACCCAAGATGCTATCTATGTAATGTCCATTTGTTTAGAATTTTTTCAGTATCTTTAAAGTCTCGAGGATCCAGGAAGGTTCTATCCAGAATTTGTATGAATTTAGTGGGATCCATCATTCTCTAACAGTAGGAGTAGTAAGTGTCTCTCAGTAGGACACTCCCCTAAATAAACCATGTAATAAGCCAGTGAATACAAAGCAACTCAGCTCCCAGTCTGAAGTGTGAGACATGCTCTGTAAACATATGAGATGTGCATTAGTGCAACAAGGTCTCTCCTCCTATTGCTGTTCACTGTGCAACAACACCATCAACCATGGACACCCATGCTCTCTTGGTCCTGATGAAGAGTAAAATCATCGCCTCTGCTTTCTACTTTATCAGCCTCAGCTGGGAGAGACAGTCACAAACACTCTCTCTCTTCTTCCCTCCCTCCCTCACTTGGTCGCTAACTTCCTCTCCGGAATGTCCCATTGATTAGAGCCCGTCTGGTGACAACGGAGCAACTGAGGAAGCTACCATCAATGCAACTTTGACAGGAATAAAAAGAGGCCCTCGTGGATACTTTGACTACAATGAATGGTGCTTTGACTAAAAACTACAACGGACACAGCCTAGCCTACAACAAACAAACAAAGGAAAAACAAAAAACAAAAGTAAGCACACACTCAAAAATCTGTCAATGAGGACAATCCAGAACTAACACCAACATGGTACACCCAACAGCTACTTACATCCAGCAGCAGAGCCAGAGACGGCCAGAGAAATCATGTCTATGCAGCAAATCAGCACTAGTGCATCACTCAAACCAAGTGCTGACATCAGTGGACCACAGGAAGAATTATCTATTTTGTTTTCTCTCCTTCTCTATCTCTCAGACTAAACTGTCTATCCAAATTTGGGATTACTCAAGTGCAATGGGGAACTACGGAGAGCCAAAAAGCCATAATAACGATTATTCTACACCAGGCAGATGTCTTTTCTCATGAGCCCAAAAAGATGAAGGTATTAGTCAGCGATTAGGTATTATTTCATTCCGGTCTGTACCAATGCATCCTGCAGCCTCAACATTTCTTTCCCTTTTTTTTTGAAGTAATATTTCTTGTTTTTCCACATTTCTTTAAAGGCCAGAATTTTCCACAGGGTGCCATCATCTCCCCCTCTCCTCCCCTTCAGTTTCCCTCTCTCCCCTCAGTCTCCTTCTCTTCCTATTGTTGCAGATCCCCTCCTCATTTATAGTGCGTACATATGATACCTTGAAGTCTGTGTGTTTGCAACGACTTTGAAGCTGTACAGACATGTCAGGCTGTATTCTGTTGAAAATATTCTTTTTTTCTGGCAGGTCTGCCCTTTCAATCCCTCTGTTCTCTGTTTCCCATGACAGAACAGGAAGGAGGGTTGACCTTCTCTGTTCCAAGCATCCTGGCTTCTCTGTCTGTTTGCCTTGAAATCTGCGCCTGGTCCATTCTCTCCCCGCCCCTCTTTACCTACATTGGTATCCATTTAACACACTCCCCTCTAGGGCTGTTCAATATGACGATATAGTATATCACGGCACAATAGCAAAATGTCTAACGGTAGATTTTTAGTTTCTATCGGCATTGTCGCAAAAAAGCTGTAGAACTGCTTTACGGTCGTATTTTACGTCATTCCCATTTTTGTGTTAAGGGAGAAATGGGAAATACAAATAAGAAAAGGCAATCAATTCATATTTTGAATAAAACAATCAAATATATAATAAAACAAATATATTTTTAATGAAAAACAAAAAAGAGGCATGTGGTAATTGTATAGACCAATTTTTTAATCTAATTTAAAGAAAATGTACTATATCGTGATATATCATCGTGATATGAAATAACCCATATTGTGATAAAAGATGTTGTTCAAATTCAAGTAAATTTATTTATATAGCCCTTTATCACAAGCTGTCTCAAAGGACTTTACAGAAAATGAGCCAAACCAGATCTACCTGAACATCAATCAAAGGAATTACAGAATAGTATAAGACAAACATGGAAACAGAACCAAGTACAAGACAAACAAAATAAATTTTAGCAAGCCATAGCAGGCCTAACTATTCTACAAGGCCGAAATTACCCGGCACCACAGCCTTTGACCCTCAAGGCATGCAAGGAAAAACTTACACAAAAACCTTATTAGGTAAAAAATGGAAGAAACCTTGGGTGAGCCAAGTCAAAGAGGGATCCCTCACCAGGACGGCTGAGCAGGAACAGGTGCCGGGACAAGCAGTGGAATGTACAATAGCATAGGCAATGACAGTAATATAGGAAACAGATAGACAGATAGACAGATGGATGGTCATTGCCGATGTCCAGAGAACCAGGGGCCACGACCACGCAGCACCAGGGAAGGGACAACGACCAGCAACAATGGCCGCAGGGGGACGGGCAGCACCCAAGTCCACACAAAAGCCGGGTCAGGAGCCGATCGCGTAGAAACAGCACCGGGGATGGGACATTAGCCAACAGCAAAGACCGCAGGGGGAAGGGCATCACCCAAGTCGGTTGTCCATATTGCATAGCCCTACTCCCCTCACCCTGCCTGCCCCCCTGCCTTCTCATGTTGCAGGGGTGCATTGGAACCATGTTGTGTGATGAGTAAACTTGACAAAGTTGTATGCCTAACAGTGCCATTGCATAAATTATCTAAAAAAATGCATGATAAAATATTGGGTTGCTACGTCAAAGCTCAAGGTTCGATTCCCACTCTGTGATACCTGCAACACTCAGCCTAACCCTGCCCTCCCTCCCTCTTTGGGAAGTTTAGTGATGGTGAATGGATTCTGTATTAAATACCTTAAAAACACCTCTCGCATTTTCTAGCTCCAATCCTCCAGTTAAGTCAGAATCCCATTAGCTTCAGAAGAGTAAGTGTAAAGTAGAATTTAAGTGGCTTGCACGCAAATTTGACTGGTTACCAAGGGAACATAGAAATTTCACTAGCTGCTGCAGTCTACTTTTTGGCTTAAACTTCAAAAAGGGTCAAAATGAATTTGTCAAATAATTATGATTGGGAAGAACACAAACACCCCCTGATACACAGATACACCCCCCAATAGATTGTAGTCTGTGACTTAAATAAAAACAAAAATAGTGAGCACCAAAAACTTAACATGTACTGTACTTAGGCTAAACATTCTTCTTTTAAACAAAAATATATATGACACTGAAATACACACTGTACAGTGTAGAGTATGTGAGTGTAGAGAGTAAACTGTGCCAGTCACCTCTGCCAGTGCAGCAAGTTCAGATGTAAAAGTTCTCAAATGTTTTTTTATATCTGGGAACGCCCAATAGATATGTATTTAGGACAGACTCCTGGGGACCCCTATGTCAGCAAATCTAGAGATATGTGGTAGCACATAAAGATATGCTACTATCAGGAGGAAAAAACCTATCCACAGAACTCTAACTCTAAATACATTATGTCAAAATATACTGGGGGAAACACCTCAAAGGACTCCAAGTGGTCCCTGAGCCACAAACAGTGTTCTAATAATTATATTATTTACCATTACAACAGATAGTATACTGCTGCAGTGCAAAGCAGAATACAGAGCAGCTTTAAAGCAGATTTTCTAAACGGCATGCACAACCTGAACCACAAGCCAGACTATACCTCACTGCAGACAAAATGTGCTAATAACTATAGTCATAAAGAAGAGACCAAGGACAATTAGGTTGATGTGTAAACCAGGAAGATAAGTATAAGACATATAAGTCGAATTAAGACAACACCAACAGAGAACAATAGGATTGATTTATAGGTTTCAATTGTTCTACTCAACATGCCCAGTTGAACATTAGGCTACAGTTGCCTAGTTCCTGAATAGCTATTACACAATTCTCAATCGTGGGGTGCTGTCAATCAATCTCAGCCAGATGGCTTGGTGGTGGCAGATAGTAGATAGCTAACACACTGTGCCTTAAAGATTGGGCATTCGGCTGCATCTTGGCAAGATCTGATTTGTCAATGAGCGCCACTGAGCTGAATGTTAAATGTCTCTTCAAAACTGGAGCAGATCGATCTCTCCAAAGGATCTTTATCTTGCTCCTGCTGAGACCTACCACTGACAATTCTCTGAGAATGGACATTTTAGTCGTCACTGTGACCTTTTCAGAGACCTGGAGAATGTGAAGCAGTATTGCTGTCAATCGATGTCTATTCTGTCTCCAAACTAAACCGGTCAATGTCTACACATGACCAGAGGCAGAGGTGACCAAATGGATTCCATGGCCACCTGGAGACGTCACAAAAAAAGACAATTTGCAGGCATGTAACCAAACGGCAAATTGACACGAACCAAAAATTACAGCAGACAGTATTGTCTCAAAAAATACCAGAGCAAATATGAGTTTACAGAATATCTGATAAAAACCAGTCATGTCATGCCTTCCTGCTCCAGTACTGCAGCAGAGATAGAAAGACATGATTTTATAATTTGAGAAAATTACTGTCTGACCTCAGCTAACCCGTGAAACACCTGGGAGTGTTCACATGGACCAGGTGGAGATGACTTCAGTCTTTGTAACAAAACACAGATGTGAGCTCTGTTCAAACCTTACATTGTCACTATTCTCCTAGGGTTTGATGGACGAAGCAGCAACATATCCTTGAAGCTGCTTGTTGACAGGCTCGCGTGAAAGAGGCAGTCAAACCATGGATGTAGCATTGAGAACCTCTCAAAGAGCATGGGTAATGAGTTTACCAGGAGAAGAACAGAGGACTTTGGAGTACAAACAAACACTGGGTGCATGCTGTACCTCACCATGACTCTAACCCTGAAAGCTTTGTCGGAGAGCAAAAGACCACAGATGCAACGTAACACCGTTCCTGAGCCATAATGACCCTAATTAAATCTCCCTGTCTGAGCAACCTAACCACAAGCAACTCAAGATTTAAAAACCATGGAATTCCAGTGGCCAGACTTAATGTGGCCCTTTGACTCCATAAGCCTTTTTCAAACCCTTAACTCGGATGACTTAAAAATATAGTTCTTATTATCTAAGTGAAATAAAGAGGAAGGGCGGCAGAGAGTGTGAGACACTTGAAGTTTTGTCATAGATGCCTTAAGTTTGCACCAGATGTGGCAGAAAATCCACCTCAACATACTGTGAATGTGTTGAATAGCCAAATTTCACTGACATCACAACAGCTTAGAACAGAGCAAAACAGCACGGAAACACATATACTGTCTTGGTGAGCTAAGATAGCAAATGACAGAGGGGTTAAGTCTGTCGTCAACATCAGCAGTTCTGCTGCTCGGAGGAGAGCAGCCCCCATGTCAAGGAACTATGTATTAGAAGAAAGCCATCCACCTCTCAGAAGCTCAGTCACTGTTTCAGTAGGATTACCACTGTGAGGATCCCAAACTGTCTTCAGAGTATGGCGATAGTTAAGATTGTGCATCATACGCTAAAAAGCCAAGGTGGATATTAGTTACCATTCAGCTGTCTCAGGAGGATTGTGATGGTTGGTTGTGGGGAGAGGCAAATCATTATGGGTGGGATGAATGCATTAGGCTATCTGAGGAGGAGGTTAAACGCTGACAGATTGCTTGCTGAAAGAACACGAGTAAAATATTGCTGCTCAGAAGTACATTGCTTGATTGCAAACAGAGTGACTGTGCTAAGTTGCCAAATTTGGTGCAGATGGACGATTCCAATACTCTTAATGTATTCTCCTGTTTTCTGCTGTTCAGAGGTTTGATACTGTAGCCATAACAATATGTGGCTGGAGAGTGACAGCTGTAACATTAGGGTGGGAGCCTATGTGACTAATTGGATTAAATAAATGCTCATTTAAGTGGAGCCCTCCAGCGTTTCATTTATATCAACTCAACAGTCATGTATGTTCATTTCCCATTGCATGCCACTAGCGGTTTGATGTTAAATGGACAAATCAGTGATGCCCATTAGTGTGGAGTTGTGCCAACTTTGCAATGCTGCATTCCATTACATTTGCTATGCAGAATGGCGTCCAAACCAGCTCCTCAGACATATCCTACCAAGTAATAATACAATTACACACAGTCCCCAAAGAGCCATTTTGAATTCAGCTCTGTCCCCTGTGACAGGTGGTGTGCGTCAACATTTGTGCAAGAAGCCACAGCAGATGCAGGCTCCACATACTGACACTCGAGTTCCCACAGCAGCCCAGTAGCAAGCCATCCACTGCGTGTGTGTATATGTGATGATCACCAAGGCAGTGCAAATGACACTTCTGAGCAACATGCAGACATTCCTACTACATAGCTAACATTCTAGAGGCCCAGTGATACAGCCGTTGATTGGCATTAGACAGATGCACAAAATCCACTTTGCATTGGGACATACGGCCTTTGTGCCGCAACTTCATGTGGTTCTGTTACACCAATCTTTTGTAGTTACTTTGATGTTACTGTGCAAAGTCAATCAATTTTACAAGAAAAGCACAGCGTTACAATTAGACATGGGTAAAATAGTACTTGCAAATACCTTTCACATTTTGTTTTAGCCTACTTTGGTGGGTGCGAGTTGCCACAAAGGCAGAAAGGTGAGACAATCAAAGGAAAGTATTATATATTATAGTATACAAAAGAAAAGCAGCTCTGTGACTGATCACTTATCTCACACTGTCCTGATGTAGTAAACCCCACCTATCTGGTACTCAAAGCAAGTAATTCATTTTTATATTGTTTTTAAACACTGAGAATTAACTGTCTATTATTTCAGTCGGGTCTCGCTGAAATTACAGCAAAATGAAGTGGCCTTCTACCTCTTGACAGGCTGTCACTGTCAGTACGAATTTGCTCGTAATGAACTCACTTGGTTAAATAAATAAAATACAAATAATATAATTTTTTTTAATGTCTTTGAGTGTTGGTGGTATCCAGACAGGCACAATGTGGCTCACAAGCTACACTAACTTAGAAGTTCTCACAGGAGCTCTGCACAGCATGTGAAGACTCTCCAATCAATAACCGTGTGACTTCCACTACTCTGACATCAATCAGTCGGAGATTTGATTAGGCTTGCTCTCAGACATGGCCTGGCATCACAACCTCATCTACCTCACCTCACCAAGCCAGTCAATCTCTCTCTAACACTCCCAGCCTTCATAGTCCCCTCTCTCTCTCTTTCATTCTGACCCAGTTTCTCTCTCTCTCTCTCATCCCTTGTCCCAATCTCCCTCCATCACTCTAACACAGTGGTCTTCAACCCTGGTCCTATGAACCCAGAGTACTCCTGGTTTCGTATCCCACCAGGTAGTTAATTGCATTCACCTGCCATCCCAGGTATAAATCAGTCCCTGATTAGATGGCTAGAATGAAAACCAGCAGGGCTCTGGGTCCTGAGGACCAGGGTTGAAGACCACTGCGAACACATTTAGATGCTCAGACGTCTATGCTCTGACACACTAGTGTAGGACAGTGGCAGTAGATGACCAATCACATAACAGGAGCATCACGCCTCTAGTGGAGGCTAGTTCAGGGTCTTTGAGAGTTTTGCCAGCTATAAATCGGTGGTGAGTGGAGGCAAGGGACAGTATGGGGCTGGAGATTGAGGCATGTGACAGAATAAGACCGATAGAAAAAGTTGAAAGTTGCATACTACAAGCTATGGCATGTAATGTATATCTGGGTATAAGATATGCACCAACCATGAACTCTCATTCTACCTCTCTCACTCTTACTCACTCTCAATCACTCTAACTCTGACTCAATGCCCTTTTGAGTCTAACAGAATAACGGTGTAACTAACTAGTATGAGTACGCTACGTTCAGTAGATATTTGGGCTATTGGCCGATCTGCAACAGTTCTTAAGAGCTTTGAGAAAAACATGGCACTTGAAGAGAAAACTTCAATACACACTGATGAGGCAACAGATCCAAGTGAACAGTTATTTCATCAAAATCAACATTTGTGATTAGCTAAATCCCCATTAGAACTGTGCAACATTTGTGGCTAGCTAAATCCAGGTATAACACTCACTGGTCATGAATACATATGTGTCCATACTGTCAAATTCCAAGCGCAACAATATGAAAATAAAACAGCAGCTCCCTGTTAAAAGCACAATTTCAGATGTTAGTGTTAAAGGGAGACGGTGAGCTGGGGGCCATGGGGACTTAAGGAAACAGGGCCATGGTCAAGGGCGGCAGCAGCAGCAGAGAGAGAGGGAGGCAGTGTGAGAGAGACAGAGCGAGTGACAGAGACAGAAAGAGATAGCGACCACTGGAAGAGAGATGGGATGATGGGAATGGAAAAGGCGGGAGAGAGACAGGGGGAGACAGGGCTAACAAAAATTGTGACAGCTGTGTGGATATGGAGAGTTGAGCCATAACAGGGAGGTTACAAGGCAGGAATGCAGAACAGATCACTCAGACAGCGGCTTGTTCTCTGGTCTGACATGGCAGCGCCAAGGCACAACACACAACAGCTGCCTAATCCCAACTCCTCCTTGAAAAGCACACCAACCTGGCCTCCCGATAACAAAGCTCTCTCTTCTCTCTCCACAATTCTCACTCCCTCTCTATCTTCTTCTCTGTCATTCCCGATCTCCTGTGAGCTACAGTGAGTCTGCTGAATTGGCCCCATGCTTTCTCCCATCTTCCTCCCTCACTTGCTTGGCCGGGAAATGACAGGAGACACTTCTTGTCAGCCTCAGTCACAGGCCATATCGTAGCATCCTAATTCTGAGCAGACACCCAAGCACTCAAAACAAGTCAGTTTACTAGTCTATGAGAAGATGGTTTGAGCAATGTTAAAGGATTCCTTCGGTGTTTAGCCTAATTTTTCAGGTTGCCCTCTCTCCCTTACAAAATCGCTATGGATTTTTTCATGCCATTATCACACAATTAGCTCAAATTAAACTGGTGCTCCCTACCATGTAGATGGCATCCAATCCCAGGCATGATATTGCTCGTCATTTACAATATCAAGTCCAAACTTCAGAGATGTGTAGTAACGCAATCCATGGAGATTTATGGGTGGAAGATGTAAGCTTAAAATAGTAGTATAAAATCACACAACATACATTTTGTTTGTGAATGAAAAGTAGTTCCTGACTGACGAAAGTTCCACCTTTTCAAATCAATGTGCATGCTCACTTTCACCTAAGAATTTGGGTTTGTTTAGATTGGAAATCCTGCCTTACACGACACTTTTCACCAATCGCTACAATCCTGCATAGTTACTTCAAGCCATTCAGCTGTGAAAGAGTGTTTGTCCGCCTCAAAATAGTCTGTGTGGAATCAGCTAGCATTACCATTGCACAATTCATTCTCCGTTATGATGCTGTTCTCAAAAGTTAGGGTAATTATGTAAAATGCAGGGCATCTAAAATATTTTTTCTATCTAAAGATTAGAAAATAAAAACAGAAATGTTATAAGGGAGAGATGCCAATCTGGAAAATGAGGCTAACTTTCACCAACACTGGTGGAATCCTTTAAGTTCGAGATCACACAATCACTGAATCACACACACTGGCCCCCAGGAAGGGTGTACAGATCCCTTCGTCTCCCTCCTTCTTTGTCCTGAAGACACCCAGGGGTGAAGCGCTCACAACTTACCAAGTACAAAGAGCTCTTACCTGCAACAGAGTTGGGCCTAGGCATCATGAGGGA
Organism: Acanthochaenus luetkenii; assembly: GCA_900312575.1. Taxonomy (NCBI): domain Eukaryota; kingdom Metazoa; phylum Chordata; class Actinopteri; order Beryciformes; family Stephanoberycidae; genus Acanthochaenus; species Acanthochaenus luetkenii. Next base: position 155 of record OMOT01029824.1, on the reverse strand, counting down.
AGAGGATAGCTGTGCTGGGTATGGAACAGGCCCCTCAGGTGTGTGGCTCGGATGTTGATGTGGCCCTGCTGCCCCTGCTGATGTGCTGGGCTGCTGCTGGTCTGTCCTGGACGGAGTGTCAGCTGGCGTACCGCCGGCACTGCTGGAGTCTTCCT
>OMOT01029822.1:0-18809 GCA_900312575.1 Acanthochaenus luetkenii | reverse complement strand
CATGACCAAAAGAACGAGATCAAGGGCGCCTTGGTATCCCCCAGTCAGAGCTGGTTAATGTGGTCAGGGAAAGGGAAGTTTGGGGGCCCCTGCTGGAGCTGCTACCTCTGCGACCCGACTTCGGATAAGCGGTTGAAGATGGATGGATGGATGGACATTCTGCACTTTAACCTCATAATCATTGTTTAATTTCAAATCCAATGTGAGCCACAACAACAACAAATGTGTCACTGAGTCACTCAAAAAAAAGCCCTACTTAGATGTGACACATTTAAATATTGTTTGCTTTACTTAAATATATATATTTTAAGATATAAGTATATATATTTAATGGATGTAACATAACATGTATTTATAGTTTCGCCTATGAGATTTATTTAAGTTAGGCAAAATAAATTAGTTTAATTGGGGGACCGCCCACTGCGCATGTGCGAGACCACGCTCAGTCTTTGTGTCCAATGTAAACACAGTGTTACGGTTCTCAGTCCCACTTTAGTGTTTACATGCTTATTTGTACAATATGTGTGCTCATACTAACATCATAAGACAAACGTTGAACACACTTGAGTGAGGGGGGCCCCCAAACCAAATCTTGCTTAGGGCCCCCAAATGTCTAGGGCCGGCCCTGCACATCTCACAAATATTTTCTATAAAGTATCTTGAGGAGATTGGTAGCAAATGTGGGAGTCTGCATGTATTGGAGTAATTACACTACACATTTTGTCACTTAACTGCATACAAGGTTTACACACATGTTTTTCCACCCCAGTAAATTAACCTAATTAAAAAATTATTGAATCACAATGTATTGTTCATGTAGGTACTGCACTAGTAATAGTTACTGTCTCTTTATGAAACTCCCTGCAATGTTCTATTCCTCCTGTAGGCCTTTTAGACTATAATGGTACTTTTTTGTCTTGATGTTATTTTTTGCTTTAGTGGTTCAATATATTTAGTTTTTTTTATTCCTGTATTGGATACACTGTATATTATTTGAAGTTCATAGTTTATCATTAAATATCTTTGAAATATAGGATCCAGTCTCTAAAAACTTCATATAAAAGTCATATAAAAAAGTTTGCGCTATCAATCAGGCTGTAAGCGGTGTCTCTTTTTCACACAGTAGACATCTGACTTTGGAAGAAACTCTTCATGTAGCCTACGCAAGGGCATTTTGGTGCACAGTGTATAGATTTCAAGGAAAGAGGCAATAGTGAGGGCTATGCTTGTTTCCTGTAATGATAAATTACTCCCACAAGAGGACCCTGTTCTCCCATTGCCAGTAAGAGTGAATAACTATTGCTGCTCCTGATCTGTGACTTGGGTCGGCACATTGACAGAAGTCAAAAGATAGAGATAAAGCAGATGTGGTTATGAGACTAAGAAAACAAATTGGAGGTCATTCCCTATAACAGTGTAGGTAAGTTCAAAGTGAAAATACACATTTAGCAAGATATCAAGTATCAATATGGTAATGTTGCTTAATTTGGAAAACCCTTGACCTCTGAGAGATGAGTCTGGTATTTGCTGGTGGATTTCAAAATGAAATGAAAAATGTAATAATCTACAGGGAATATGTAACTGATACAATAAAATACACGTGTACTTAGAACATATCATCACACAACCAGCTATAATAAAGGCTGACTATGAAGATTGCAGATTGTGAACCTCTTCACCTCAAAGTGCCACAAGTGGAGGCACAACTGGATATGAGGAACTCCTGTTTCCAGACTTAATCAGAACAGTGAATAGCATCATTGTGTGTTGTAATATGTAAAAGTGTAACGTACAACTCTTAAACAATCAATGTCGCTGACATTACACACATGTTTATCAGACCTACATGTATATAAACTGACCAACCACCCTCAATAAACGCTCAATATATCCATACAGTACTTCTGGACTCATGTTCAGTTGGGGATATCTTTTCTGACCTGTAGAAGATTTGTTCTGTTGTGTTATGATGACATGATGGGAATCGTATGGATCTTTCTTCTTGTTGTTCCTCATATCCACCTACACAAACAAAGTGGGCTTTATAATGAGGGCTCAATGAAACAACCTGCCTTGATCTATGGGTTAAAATACAAATACAAATAATGGAGGTTCTTATTTGTTACTGAATAAAGAGAAATGGCTCTCTGTAATACTTCATTGTTCATGTGCAAAACACATTTTTCTGTGGTAATTCATTATGAAGCACATCCATTTTTGTGTGTGCTATTGGTAGTTTCTAATTTTCCACACTACAATACATTATTTTGTCCCAACCCTCTTCTTTGTCACAGGCAGTGCATGTGTAATGCCACCCCTCCTCTGCCTATTAAACATCCAACCAGGAATACTGGTTTTACCTTGAGAGTACGCCACATAACTAACATTCTGTCTCACACAGCTGCAGTCAAGCAGTTTCACTGAAGCCGTCAACTTCTGGAACTCATAGTCGCTGTGTGTCTGTGGATACCACATCTCTACGCCTGCTCACTTCAGTTTTCCTGTGGATGTAAACACATTTTGTGTGTGTCTTCCAGCTGACCTTAATCACTTGTGGACTTTAACGCTATTATCTGCCGGACATCACTTTTATATTCAATTGAAAAATGTCCCACCCCAGCACTCTGGACTTAGACAGATATAGCAGCTTGGAGAAATCTCGTCGCTCTACCAGTCGCAGCCAATCCAGGCTCCAGTTCCAAAGTGGGGATGTCCTGTGTGACTTCTGCACAACGAGGAAGCAGAAGGCCGCAAAGTCTTGCCTGCTGTGCCTGGCGTCCTACTGCGAGAGCCACCTGCAGTCCCACTATGAGTACCCTGCTCTGATGAAGCACAAACTGGTCAAAGCTACAGGCCAGATGAGAGAGAAGATCTGTGCGCAGCATGACAAGCTGCTGGAGGCGTTCTGTCGCACCGATGAGACGTCAGTGTGTGTTCTCTGCATGATGGATGAACACAAGCACCACAACACTGTCCCCGCTGGAACAGAGAGGACCGAGAAACAAGTGAGCGGCGATCTTTAGTGAAATGAAGAACTAGCACATAGACACAGAGCGGTTCTTTATTGTACAGGCCTAACATGAATGCAGCTTGTAGTTCGACTGCACATTTCACATTGTTGTCATCCATTGATGATGGCAACTTTGACGTGATTCCTTCCTCTACAGAAGCAACTTGGCTCCACACTGTACAAATCTCAACACAGGATTGATCAGAGAGTGAAAAAGTGGCAAGAGCTCCGACAAGCTGTGGAATCAGTTAAAGTAAGTATAATGTCGTCTCAGGTACACTGCCATGAGGGTATCAGGAAGCCTCGATACTGTATAGAGAAACCGGCCAGTAAGGCTTTCTGACGTGGAATAAGGTGGGTCATCCTTCAGACAATGTAAATGAGCTGCTTTCCATCCGTCTTTAAACAAACTCTCTCTCCATTCCCTTTCTTTCTATCCCAACAGCACTCAGCCCAGATGGTCCTGGACGAGAACGAGCGGATCTTCACCGAGCTGCTGCATTCCATGGAGAGGAAGTACAACGAAGTCAAGGAGATGGTCCGCTCCCACGAGAAGACCACGGTGACACGGGCCGAGATGCTGCTGGACCGCTTGGAGGAAGAGATCACACTCCTGAGGAAGAAACACACCGACCTGGAGAAGCTGTCGCACACCGACGATCACATACACTTCCTACAGGTGAGCCCGCTCTGTACCGAGGACCATGGACGAGACCAGAGACCGTTTTTAGACACGAATGTATGGTGTAAGAATCAGGGGTCTGTTTGGCAGCACATTACTTTCATGTTATACTGCATTAAGCATTGCATATCATATTTAATAATCACTTTTAGGTTTGTATCCACCTGTCTGTCTTCATCATCTCTGTCATTTCTTTGCCATAGACCTGGCAGTCTCTGTCAGGTCCCTCCGGGTACGAAGACCTCAACGGCATCAGTGTTGCCCCCTACTACTCCTTTGACGCTACCAAGCGAGCCATCGCTTCGCTGAAATTGCAAGTGGAGGAAGTCAGCAAGACAGAAATGAACAATATCTCTGCAGCAGGTTGGCAAATTTGTTTTGCTTTTGCGTCAAGTTGCATTTGAAGTCTCCCTTCGGAATGTATTTCCTTTCTAGCATGGTCATTTATTTTGGTTGCTGTTATTTATACGAAACCTCAGTGCCACGGATTTCGTTGTCTTTTCTCTCCTTAGTGAAGGAAGTCCACATTACACAAGAACTGGAGACAAAGACAAGGAACGATTCAATGATGAGGGAAGAGCCAAAGACGAGGAACGATTCAATGATGAGGGAAGAGCAGAGGACAAGGAACGATTCAATGACGAGGGAAGAGCCGAGGACAAGGAACGATTCAATGACGAGGGAAGAGCCGAGGACAAGGAACGATTCAATGACGAGGGAAGAGCCGAGGACAAGACAAGATTTCATGAAGTGTGAGTCATCCACCTCCTTTTTACAATAAACAGTAGATCCAGCCTGCTTTGCATTGACCGTGGAGCTTTGTATTTGTGGCAGCCATCCCAATATCATCTCCATTAAATCCCATTCACATTCTGGCTAGTGAGGTCAATTATGTACTAACCTGGTTTGAAAACTAGTATGGACTGATAGGCTAGGAACATTTCCACCCCTGACAATGGGATGACTAAACCTTATGGTGAAACAACTGAAACTAGAGAGGTATGTTGCTTGCAGAACAGGTTTGGTGAAATGTAGACAGTCCAGGATCATCTGAACAAATAAAGGTGTTGCTGCTTTTGCCCTCACCTGTGGAAACTGGAAAACAGTGGCAGCGTTACACAATATGGGCTCACTGGGTTGACTTTCGGTTATTCTTTAACATATGAGTTTCCCTCTCACTGCAGAAGTCTGGGGAATATGTATTAATGCATTTCATGTCCGCTACTTCACAAGCACTTGGTTTAGATGGTTTTGTTTATTTACGTGCACAGAGATAAAGCAAAGACGTGAAGCGATGAACCATGGTGATGAAGCACAATGATAAAACACAGAAAATAAAATGAAATAAAAACACATTCAAACTTGGGCTTCTGAGACCAAAACCACCAGAGGCTTAAACAAAAACATCTCACCTCAAAAGCAACAAACACAAAAACAATCAAGATGACAAGCAAAGATACAACGGAATTAGAAAACATGAACTAAATGACAACTAAGCACAACGTCTCCAATCCAAGATCCACTTTAAGGCAACGGAAAAGGCATCGAAAACACACCCAGTGTTGAATCTAAAGCCTTTTGAGTGTTAGTCAGGTATACTGATGTTTATATTGCCCGGTCCAGACTCCTGCCAGTTGACCTTGGACACCAACAGTGTACACCCCAATCTTCACCTCTCCGAGGGGAACCGAATGGCGACGATGACGAGTGAGCCCAAGAGCTACCCTGACCACCCGGACAGATTCGACCACTGGCAGCAGGTGAGAGCTGGGAGTTGACCCATTGGAGTTGTTTTTTATCGTAACATGATTAAAGTGATCCTTTTTTTTAATAAATGTGCATTTGACCTTCTAGGACATTTTGCAATTGTAGCATATGAGTCATATCTCAGCAGGCGTCGTTATGTAGCCTTTTATGTTAAAACTGTGGATTTAACATGTGGAATGACAGGATCACTGTCCATGTGTAAAGCCCTGGAGCGAAGCATTAGATCGGTCTTCAGTTTATCCTTCCATCATTCCATCCCAGGTGCTGTGCAGGGAGAGCCTGACTGGGAGTCGTTACTACTGGGAGGTGGACTGGAGGGGAACAGAGACAGATGTGGCCGTTACCTACAGGGGAGTCAACCGCAAAGGCAATGGCAACGAATGCAGCCTGGGCTGGAACGACAAGTCCTGGAGCCTGTACTGCTCGGAGTCCAAATACTCATTTGTGCACCAAAACAAGAGTGCCGATATAGCAGTGCCGCGGTCGTCTCGTATTGGGGTCTACCTGGATCACAGGGCAGGAACCCTTGCCTTTTACAGTGTGTCTGATAGCATGCACCTTCTGCACAGAGTTCAGACCACGTTTACAGAGCCCCTCTACCCTGCATTCAGCGTCTGGGGCTTTGGCTCTAGCATAAGACTATAGGACAGTTGAGATATAAGCATAGATGGCTCAAATGCTTCTGAATATATTGCTGTTAAATGTGAAATATGGTGATTCCTTCGTTCTTATTTGTTTCTTTTCTTCTTCTTCTTCCTGAATTAACTATTGTAGGAGTAGAAACCAATCCAGTAAAGTGTTCTTTTGAGACTACTTGGTCTGTGGATGATGATCAAATGTGTTGGCATGGTTTAAATATGCAATGATTAAATTATCATCTTGTCTTTTCTTGATGTTTCAATCTTACTGTTCATTTGCTCTACCATATTAAAAACATGTAGCTGTCAGTTACATTACCTATCAATTCTGTCAGTCAAAGTAAATCACAGTTGCTCAATCAATCAGTTGAAAACCTCAACTGACTGACTGACAATTGACAGCACTGACTGATTGATTTGGCACTTGAAATGAGGATTTGCACATGAGGATTTGCACAAGACTATTACTACTTATACTAATAATCTATTACCATCCAGGTCCTTACACACACATCATGTGGACTGTGGCTCATTCTATCCTTTAATGCCATATCAAATATCACCCTCTTCTCTTAATAGGCTATCTATCATTTATTATTATTTGTATTATTATTAGTAGGAGTTGTAGAAGTAGTAGTGGCACAGCAACGAGAGACCCGCAGCCGACGACCCTATCCGCTTTTTGAAGACGTAGTCATCTGCGTCTGACGTTCTTCCGCTGTCCTGAGAAGTTTTCAATTTGAGGTGATTAATTTAGATGTAGAGAAATTATTTACCATTATTTTGCTTCCCAAGTTTACAGATATACATACAGATATACATACTATATATTACAATATATAGTTTTAGAATTCTAATTGAAGCAAATAGTGAAATGGGGACAGGATACTCTCGCTGCTTTCATTGTTAGACCGCCATCTAGCGTTTAATCGGGGAAGAACAAGGGTCCTCTGACCGGTCCTCTCGCTGTGGGTCTGTCGTTGCTGCTCCGAGGCTGCAGGCAACCACCATTGGGTCTTTACCTATCCTGCTATGACAAATAGCCAATCACATGCAACATGGACAGATCCAGAGCAGCGCATTTGATATAAAATAAGATGAACTGGTCCCCATGGGTCGTTGTAGCGGCACAAGTAATATGATTCAGTGGGGGAAAAGTAGAACATAATCAAGCGATAAAAGACAATAGACTATAAATGATTGTGGGATTTATGTGGCTAAACATATGCTGCCGGCAGTTTCAACAATTTAATAGATTGTAAAAGTGTGTATGGGAAAGAGATGGATAACATTTGTGTCCTTCAAACAAACTGTTCAAATGAATAAATATGAGCAATACAAAAACATTATAACAGTGAAAAGTAACTGTTGCAGGTAGTGTACATTCTTATCACTGTCCAAAGTCTTCATTCTTCTCATATACAATATTGTGTCATCACATTGAGGCTGTGAAAACATTTCATATCCACCACGTCCACCTCACGTTGTCCAGGGCTGTGCTGATGGAAGTGCAGTCTATTTCAGTGCACTTGATATGCAACAGTAGTCCTAAATTCAATTTACTGATAACTATGGTCAACTAATCTAATCTACCTGCTACTTGCTGGAAGCCCTCTTTTGTAGCCAGTGTGGGCAAATGGCCTGGAAATGGTACAAGCATGTATTATATCTGATGTAGCCTAACAGATGTTATATCTCTGGTATAATAAACTATAACTGAAAGCAAAGTGGTTCTACCGGTCTGTAAACTCAGTCGCCCTGCTAACAGTCCTTCTTACTATCTGTTAGTCCAATAGTTTCCCCCCTGTGGGCCAACAGTTCTTTTTTATGTCACTTTCATTTGAATGAAATGTCTCTGTTCATATCTGGATCCTGTAGGAACGGGGGACTCCATGTTTCCAGAGAGCAGATTGGTGAGGAGGCGGGCCTTTTATAGGTTCTGATTAGCCGTGCGGCACAGGTTACCATGGTGATCGACGACCCCGGTTAAATGTGGACCACGTTCGTGAGCCTGGGGCCCCCGATCTTGTCTGTCCACCAGCCATTCTGGGGCCAGTCTGGAAATACCGTCCCCCAGCTTGTCCCAACACTGATGATGAAAAGGACATCTCTCTCTCACTCCCACACACACACTCACACACAGCTTGGTTATTGTATGAAGCACACTGGATGGCCTCCAAATGTCTTCATGGCATCAAGTCAAAGACATTAAAAACAAATCTTTATCTTAATCTTAATCTTAAATGAAGTTGCAGAGAACAGTGTTGAGTTGATCCCCCAAACATGGTTACAACATAACATTTCCAGAGCATACAGAGAAAAGTATTGAGTGTGTTATGTTACAGATATGACAAAAGTAAGAAGGTTGATTGATTGATTGATTGATGTATTCATACCAGTAGCAGAACACAAATACATAATTCAGAATGTAGGTTGAAATTTCATCTAATATTTTGTATAAGGTGTAGCATGATGCCTTGTGATGACCTTAGATGAATGAGCTGATGGGCCAGTGCAATTAGACTTGAGCAGCATGGAGGTCTGTCATCTAAAAGGTGAGTAACTTAATGTAGCCTGATAATTATGCAATATTTGACTATACACCGCATGTTTTGCCAATTTTTCCACTCCCATGTTGTTACTGGTGATACTTGTCTGTAAGTTTCTCTCTCAAAACGCAATAAAAACAAAGATCCCACCATGAGTTTGGTTGTAGTTTTGTTATTTTCCCATCGGATTGGCCCGCCCACTCGGTATGCAAGGCAACAGAAATCAAGCGTACACACTCTGGCAGACTTGGGGGGGGCGGGGCGGAGCTGAAGTTAACAGCTGGACTGGCTGGTGGCGGTGATACGACTGAACGACTGGAGTAGCGATCCTTCCCACTCCGGTTCAAAGCGAATCACGGCTGGACGGGATTTTAACTGGCCGGTTACGAAAAGATACGGATCGATATATAACACGGCTAACGTTACACACCGTTTTCTCCCAGCACGACGTTTCCTCAGCCGTAGTGCCGCGCAGAGGTGATCATCTCGGCTGCTGGAGGTGTGGAGAAGAGGGTGTCGCACGTTAAAGGTGCCGAAGAAGAAGAAGAAGAAGAAGAAGGTGAGCCACAAACTAGCTGTTGTGCTTCATTGTTGTTAGCAACACACGCGTTAGCCGCTGTTAGTAACTTCATGTAACCTAGTAGTAATGAATATTATGAATTGGTTAATTACATTAATGACACATATGACTAACGTTAAACCGTTCGACAGATAAAAGGTCGGTAAACTTGAGTTTGGGTGGCTTACCCTCCAGTACACCTCTGACATTATGTTATGTATTATATGTGACACGATATATTACTGACATAGCTAACGTTATTCATAATCTATATTACCTAGTCATTTAATTTTGTACCAGCAAGCCCAAGGTTAGCATATCAGCGTGGCAGAGTTGCAAATAACACTTTACTTAACGTTAGAGGACACGTTGACCCACAACACCTCTCAGTACAGTGAGTGTATCCATTCCCATCGTGGAGCTTTACCCATTGAGATGCACAGGACATCACCTAGCATTGACAACATTATTGAGTATCATGCTCTTATGCAGTGGATGGCCTAAACTGATGATGATGATGATGGTGATGTTGAATGATGCTGACCAAACTACTCTTCTTACCTCCCGTTCACCATCTAAAAGGACATATCTGACCTGTCGGTGATCATTCTACCATTCGTCACCACCAAATGGTTTGAAGAAGGCAGTGGAAATGCAGATGTCCATCACCTGCAGTTAAATGCTAGTGCTCGAGCAGAGAGTGCTTGGCTGGCCAAAGAGAAAAAAGAAGAAAGGGGCTGCTCCAGGTGCCTGGGGAGAGGTTGGCCACAGAGGTCGTCAGATATGTCTCTGTGGATGATACTGCCCGTCAGCCTCCCAGCTCTGACCATCACCGGGATATGGGTTGTGTAAGTGTCACCTCTCATTTTCATAATAACATAGCATAACATTCTGTTAATGTACCGTATATAACTATGAAAGCTGAAAATCATCTGTGAAAAAGTGGTTCTTCCTCTTGCACACGTACTGCAACAGGGTCTACTACCGTGGCCAACAATAAAATTAAATTAAAATGCCTTTGTCCATTCACCTTCTTTCATAGACAAATATTATTACGGAATAGTTCACCACTTATCCTATTGCTCTTGCAACTTCTTTTAAATGCTACTAGGCAAATTCCTCAGTCTCTAGACTTATGATGTACCGCTTACAAATAAATACAGCCCCCTAAACAAAAGACTGCTTTTGGGTGTGTCTCAGGTGGTAAGAATGCAGGATGTTTTTCTTGCTTAATGCTTGTGTCTTTTTTATTGGCTAGCCAGGCTGGCACTCAGCTGATTGCTAAATACTGCAGATATACACGCCTGTGTTTGAGAGGCAGTTGCAAAATGTGCAAGACTATTAGAACGCTTCAACACATGGAATACATGTAATAACGTGTCGGTTGATGCAGTGAAAATGTTGATTTGGAAGTGTGCTGTCCTTGGAAGTATTAGATGAGAGTATTCACCCAGGCCATAGTATAACAAACTACAGCTCTGTTGTTTTTATCAAAGCAAAAATGTTTTGATACCACAGCCTAGAGGAAATGCCTACAGGAGAGCAGCACTGCATATTAACCTGAATTCCTGGGAGCCATGGCAATTGCATGCGGATTAGCTCTCCAGGAAGGTTATGGGGTAATCACTCCCTCACTTAAAGGTGGGCCATAAAATAGCTTAATTATCAGAAATACAGTATCTGAGCAAATATATGGGAGAGAAAGAGTCCTGCCTGGTTATGTAGGAGCCAACAGCTCTCTATGCTCTGTGATTACTCTGGGAAGAGGAATGCAAACCCCAAGGGGATAGACAGATGGCCCAATTCCAAATACACTGACATTGTCATAGTTCTTTATCTAGAATATGTGCAATATTTATGATGAGTTGCACAGGACTAAGCAGGCTATTCAGATGGCAAATATTATGTCGATTTATTAGCATTTCTTTGAGCAAGGGTATAATTACCATCTGCCTCACAGTCCAACCTGCAGTGTGTATTCAGGTGTACAGGGCATTGCAGGGAAGAAGGGGCTGAGAGATTAATGTTGGAATAGGCCTATACTGAGATGGAGAAGGAGGAAAGGATGCAGGTGAATATTGCCTTTGGATCGAAGGAAAGCAACACATTTATTTTTAAAATGTTGGTATGTATTTTTGAAGTGGAAAGCCGATCTCGGTAAAGAGGCCTGAAGTCGTCACACTTATTTCCTTCCCGTTACCTTGACAAGGGCGCCTTGTTTCTAAGTGCAGTCAAGGGTCTCTTTCCAGAGCAGTGGAATGCCAAAGGACATGATTTGTTGCATAAACCCCCTCCCTCCTTTCACTGTGAGTGACTGGGTGGGAGTTGGGTAAATACTGGGACAGGGTAGTGGAGCGTTTATTCAGGACTTTCACACAGCATCTGGCGGCTCTGCCCAGTGTAGGAAAGGACCATGCAAAGCCAGAGGAAGGCATGGGCCTGTGTCCACCCAAGAGTCTTGGCATGGATTCGTCCGCTGATTTACGAGTTCAATAATGTTTTGTGAAAGGGCAGTGTCGGTTCCGTATAGCTAGTGAGCAATACTTTTTGCTATTCAGTTTTTAAATTGTTTTTAAGCGCATACAGTATATTGCTTTAGGTTTTGGTATATATTTTCTCTTTAGTGTATAGGCAACAGAATGGGTTATAAACAGACCGATACATTACTAGCTGGTGTCTAGGCTTCAGTGCCAAGCTTCATTTATGGTAAAAAGTATATTATGCATCACACCCTCCCCTGTGGTTTCTGTTGATATTTTTTCCTTTTGTGGCTATGAAGTGTGTATATATACAGTATGTACCAGAAGTTTCCATGGTAATGTTTTCTAAATGTTCCTCGTTCAGTCTGAAATAAGAAAACACAGCCTGTTCCTCCTATATATTGCTCCCAGGCATGCAATTACAGCTCACCACAGCTGAGCTTTGATAGAGGCCCAATTATGTAAACAGGCTATTATTATTTAGCCTTGTCCAAGCATGGAGTGTAGTACAGCTAAGAAAGACTACTTTATTTAGAAATGTCTTGGAGCTGAACTGGTGTTTTAACTTTTAAGAACTGACCAAATACACAAAACATGGCTCTAAAAAGTCATGAAAAAGTTGGACAGCTTCAGCTGAATATGGCGTCTGTTTAAACCCCCCCTATTTTTTTCAAGTGAACTCAGTTGGTCCTCCTCTGCTTCTGCAAATGGACTCTTTTTTTTCAGCCTGTTTGATGGTGTTATTCTTCAGGCAGTGGTTTTAGGCCTCAGCTCTGGCAGCCTTCTAACCGACAGCCATGTTCCATTCACAACAGTGGGTTTCCACTGCATTATGCAAGAGCAGCGCTCTACCGACATGTCTGCCTTATGGTTTGTATGGCTTTCACATTGTGATTCACCTAAAACCGAGCCAGTTCTGTGTTACGGTACATTGATGTATGGTAACACGTATGTCAATGCTGTCAAGCATTTACCAAATGCTGCTCCCCTTTTTTACTAATCACATGTTGTGGAAAGAATGAACAAACAAGCCACTAAGTTAATTACATCTTAATTAAGTTCTACCTCTTGCTATCTTTCGCTTTGAGACTCAGTCTTATGACTATGCGAGATGAGCTACAAATAGATATTCTGTTATCCTGATTTGTTAACGACAATTGCTATTATTGGATTGGTTTAAAATTGTATTGGAACACACAGTCTGGTTTATGTAATGACTATTGTTTAGATTAGATCTATCAAATACTTAGATTTGGTCTTTTAGTCTCCCTGAGTCTGCAGTAATACAACCAACTGAATTTAGTGATGCCCCAAAATGTGTTTATCATTGTACTGAGTACTTGACATGCAACAAAGGTCCCAGGATACTACGGTTACATGGTTTTTTGTAAACGAATGAAACTGGGACTATTCCTTTTATAAATGTATGGCCCACATTGCTTGCATATACAGTGTATATGACATATAGGCCTAAATGACCACAACTTATTATCTCATTATACTTACCATGGTAAAGAGAAGCAGGGCTCAGCTGATATATGTGTGTCTGTGTCTTTAGGAATGGGTTTCTGTGAATGTTTCTGTCTTTCGAAAGGCAGGCGTGTGTGTTTTATATGGAGGACCAAATTAGTCACAAATAAATGATGAAACAAATAATTAAATAATTAAATGCCATTTTATTTTGAAATAATTCAATGAATAATTAATTAAATCAATAATTAAATGTGCCATTTTATTGTGAAATATTTAATGAAACTATTACATTAATAATTAAATAAATTTATAATAGCCATTTTCACATTTCATAATAAATGTTAGTATTTCAAGATTCCGTTTATCATAATAATAGGCTTCATTTCAAGGACGTATTTCATTTCCCCAAGATCTTTTTCATAATAACAGGAGACTTTTCACAAATGCCAATTAACAGTAAGGGGGGCTTGGTCTAACGGTTCACTGGCTCAAAATTTGCGCTAGGCAAATCAATCTGCATCTGGCCACTTTGGCTGTATTTCACATGAGTCCACTTGTAGGCTACAGCATGGCGAATCGGTCACGGTCAATATCCGAACTTCTTAAAGAGTTTGCAGATTGGTTGGAGACTTCTGCGCCAAACACTCCTTGCAATGACCGCCGCTATGTACAGCACAGTGGAGGTAACACAAGAGTGAGGGACCCAGTTGATGGTAGGTAGCTTACTTATGTTCAGTTAGATAACATTAGCTTATATTCACTTAACATTAGCTAGCTAGCATAGTTCACATCTGTGATACCCCCCGAGTGTGTATTGCTACTGATGCTGCGGTACAATATATTAGACTATATTGTATTGTGTGTGTATATTGTTAACACTGCATTGTTGCGGAATCCTGCACTCAAGAATTCCATGACAATAAATCTGATTTGATTTGATAACGTATACGTCAGGTAATGATGGCCCCAGGTCTCCACTGAATTTTAGATTTTTTTTTAATCAGGAAAAGAAAGGACCCAAGGTCGATACCTCATTAATGTTTATATGTCTTCTGTTTAACCAGAGACCCAGTCAGAACACCACACACAGCAACTCGCAAGCTATGCACTTTTATCATTCTCATTATTATTCTATTATTGATCTCACCGTCTGTCTAACCATGTCCACCTATAATTCAGTGTATATATTCATCCTTTGCTATTTATGAATGCCACATTATGATTCAAAGTAGGCTGCCAGGCATGGGTAGTGCATCCCAATATGTTAATCTTACATTTTGTACATACCCATTAAATTAAGGCATTCTTACATACTTGCAAGTAAGTGTGCCATGTACTTTGAAGTTCACGTTCTTATTTTTGGCCTGTTCTAATTACCAAGGCTTATATCTAAAGGCAGTGCTGTCGAAAGTTCATCCATCCATCCATAACCTGTGTGGAGCCAATAAGATGCACTGTTCTGTGTCATTTCCATCTTTGCTGTGACCCCTGCTTTTTAAAATCTGAACCTGTCTTGCTACGTTTGATTCCCCTGAATGTTTCACCCATTTAGAGTGGAACATGTAAGATGAAAGATGTTTATTTTCTAATAAATACCTTTATTTTTACACATTTCTTTTGTCATGGATCATCTCTTAAATACACCTTTCTGTTATCATATTGTAGCCCATTCCCCTCAGAACACTTTCCTCCACCATCTCTTGGTTCTTAGATTTTACTAGCATTTAATTTAATGTTTCTACTAGTACAGATAAGAGTGTTTTTAACTAGACGACTTACAAGAATGCACTCATACATTGCTGAGACTCTTGTTTGTGACTACTTTCTGCCTAACTTGACTAAAGCCACACATCTAGACCACATAGGCCAAGTTAATGAACATGCTGTGTTGCCTCTATGTAAAGATAGTATTGCTTGTAGACATGATTATTCTGCTGTACCTGTGGATTTAATTTATGGGATTGAAGCATACTGGATCAAAGATGGGCTTGGGTCCAACCTGCAGTGGGATACAGCCTAGACATAAGTACAGTAATCGATCGTAAAGGATTAGCCAATCTGCGTCAAATACCTTCCTCCTTGCAGTTGATTGACGTTGATGAAAAAGCTCTTGGGGGAATTGGCGTTTGGAAATATGTCCATGAAATTAAATGAAGCCTATTATGAAAATTATTAATTTAGAAAAATACTACCATTTATTATGAAATGTGAAAAGGACTATTATTAATTACTTTAATTAATTATTCATTGAATAATTTCAGGACATATTTAACCAAAAAAGTGCACCTTTAATTATTGATTTATTGTATGAATTATTCATGAAATTATTTCATGAAATATTTCACAATAAAATGGCACATTTATTTATTAATTTCTTCATTTCTTTGTGACTCATTTGGTCCTCCATAGTTTTAGGGGGCAGCTCTGTATTTTGTAGTAACCTATTTTGTGTGTGAGTGCACACAACTGTGTGCTTTGTGACTAGGATGCTGCCAGCCACGTTTTTAATTGCTGTTTAGCCTCTCATTGACCTAGGAGTCCTGTCACATATCAGGACAAACAATCTCTCTCTTCCTTTCTCCATCTCTCTCTCTTTCACTTTCTCTCTCTCTTTCTGGCAGTTGAACATTTTGTTTCTGTTCATTCGTCAATGTGTGGGGATAATAATGGGATGATAGTCATCCATGTGACATTTACATTACAATAACCTTTCCTTCCTGAGCTGCCCCTTGCCCTCTTGAGATATCGACCTAGAAGTAGGGCTGTGCAATTTAGTCATGTAATTGTACATCTTGATTTGAGTTTCCATGCTTAATAATCAGATAATTCGGCATAAACATATGTAAATATTTAATTTAATTCAGAACACCACTGTACTACCAAGTCAAGCACTCCCACTAATGTTCCTCCACTATTCACATTGAGCACTGCAACCAACCATAGCGATTTAATACACAGAATACAGCATATTCGTCTCTTAACTTCCATCTCCTATTCCATGTGACTTGAGCATACACGGGCAGAGCAGAAACAGTTGAGCTGTGCATGTTGCTTTTGGGAAAAACGTCCTAGCGCTTGAGCCTCAAGTAGTGAATAGCTAGAAGTGAACGATTAGCTGGCATTTCATCAGCCTAAATGTTGGGTAAAACGGTGGTCTGTCATTTGGAATTATTTGGGGTACAAACAAGGTGATGTCAAATAAACACTTGACACTGTGCAAACTGCCTTGGAGCTGTTGCTGCACCTCAAAGTAGTGGGACATCTAACCAAACACCTCAAGAATTAACTCACCATGGTGAGTTTCCCTAATCCACTCTCCAAATTCACTGAGACAAATGATTGTGGACTGTTAATTATCGTGATTAGATTAGATTGCACTTTATTGATCCCCTAGGGGAAATTCGGGTGTTACAGCAGCAATTGGCAGAACAATGCCAGAAATAGGGAAGGCAATAAAAAACACAGGTAATAACCAGTAATAATAATGGGCACTTATAAATAATGCACTATATAAATGTACATGGTCGGGGTTGCTGGTCACTTGTTGACCGTATTGAACAGTCCGAAGGCGCTCCGTCCTGCTTCGTGGCAGGATGAGCCTGTGGCTGAAAGTGCTCCTCATCAGCCTCAGCTCATCATGGAGAGGGTGAGAGGGCTTCTCCAGGATGGTATTGATCTCCCCCCTCATCCTCCTCTCTGCCACTACCTCCAGACTGTCCAGTTTGACTCCAATCACAATATCAAGCAAACTAATGGAAATTATCATTGTAACTATAATTGTGTAGCCCTACCTAGAAGTCTCTGACTTCTCACCATGACAATTTTTATTGATGACTGTTGATGATGTCAGTCCCATTCACATTTGATAGAATGCTATCCTTTCCTTTTGCTTAATGTCTGAGCTTCCATTTCGTGTCCCATGCTAAATGTTGAATTCAGTTGTGGGCACAAAATGACGCAAATGAATGCCACCCATTGCAATTGAGAGCATGTTGACTGTTGACATTACTGTTGGTTTTCAGCATCTGTCATGTCAGGGTGACTGACACAAGCCAGACTCTCTGGTTTGGGATCAGGTCAGAAATTGTGAAGTGTCAGGTGGCATGGTCCTACTGGATAAACAAACAGGTGCAAGTCAGTGGCAGGCAGGTCAACCTGGCAGGATTTAATCTATCCATCGGGATTCTGAAATTGTGTTGTGGTGCAGTAATTAAAGGCTACAGGACAGTGACATTTTAAATGGCATACCGGTATGACAGGACGTTTTGGGAGAAAAGGTATAGCCTGAGATGACTCCAGGGGGTCCCAAGTAAAACAAGGATTAGTTACATTTTAATATTTAATTTACTAGACATTAGCCCAATGAAAGAACAGAATATAACAATAACTATGAACGAGTATTCTGATCAGTGGCTTTACTTTACCCGCTGTTATGTTCAGGATAAATTCTGCACTAAACCATATCTAACAATAAAAGTTTCCTATGGTGGGGGTACCGTGGACAAAATCTTAGCAAACGGGGGCCTGTGGCTTAACACATTTCTATTTAGGAATCACTGACAAAAAAGTAATGAAAAGGTATGGGAACATGTGCTACAACTTTAAAGGAAATATAGCATTTACGTCATGACACAATGGTCAACGTAAAGATAGACTTTTTCCAGTCCGGCTTCATGGTTTAACTATAAACAAATGTAAAGTGTAACAGTTTGACAACAATTAGCTCGCACTGTAGCAAAATAGCAATTGCCTTTTCTTTTGACTAATCACATCTTCCATATTTCAGGTATGCCATGGCCCTGTACAACCAGCATGTCTGCCCTGTGGATAACTGGTATGTGACTAAACCTTTACTGTATTTTGTTTGATTATGCCTCTCAATTAATCACTACATGATATAAAAAAATAAATAGTAATTCTCAACTGGGATTTTAAATCACCTCACAGCCATTGGTAGATTTTCCCACTGGAAATGAATCCAAGTGGTTCATTCTCAGTGTCTTTCCCTTTCTGTTTGGCTACAGAATGTTATTAGCTCTGGTAATACAGTAAGTAGCTGGACTATTTCCCGGATATTCATCTCCCTAAGGGTCCAAGGAGACACGCGTCAGAGCTCGCTCTCATTAACCAACAGAATGAACAGCAGTAATCCCATTCATCTAACACAGATCGAAGCTGCAATTTACATTTGTTATTCTTCTCAATTCAAGCTCCCTTAATAAGTGACTGGTCAGTCCTCTGTGCCCTGGGCTTGTTTTGGACAAGCTGGGGTTAATCTGTACCAGCAGAGCTACTGTTTGATGGTGGTTCTCTGACACTTTGGCTCACCAACCCTAAAAGCAAAGGAATGCCTGGTTGCGACCCCTCAACATGGGTCTCAACATGGAGATACTTGATAATATATGACAAGACATTAGAACTTGTTTGTTTTTTACAACAAAACTGTAGTAGTTTGAGGCAAATGTGTATCTTTTTTTAACATTCAGCTTTTGCATTGACCGTGTGTATATGTGTGTGTGTGTGTGTGTGTGTGCACGTGCATGTACGTTCCAGGTTGTACAACCAGTCATGTGAAGAGGAGCTTTATTTGCAGAGTGGGCCAACGTTGTGCTGCACCCTAGACAATGTGCCTCTCATCAGGTCAGTGAGAT
>OMOT01029817.1:0-13655 GCA_900312575.1 Acanthochaenus luetkenii | reverse complement strand
AGATGGCAATAGAAAAAAAAAATCTATCCATGCAGGGATGGACATATTCATAGTATTCCCATGGTGTCACATGCATTTCCTACCAATATGGTGCTTTACAATATACACAGACCTTTGGCTGTGGCTGTCATTTGATTACAATCACATGTTATTTTCCTACCAAGATGGCCGTGTGGTAATGTAACAGAATACTATGAAAGGGAGGCATATGAAATAGGGGAAAAAAACAGTATTGCATGTGGTCTTTCATGGAATATCTTTTATTTTAGATGTTTCACTTGTCAGAGTAGCCCAATATATGTACATAGACTTCTGTAGCCCAGATTGTCTTTTTAAAAGGTGGATTACCATTTTGAATTGATGTAACACAACCAAGCCCCTGCACAATGTGTATTAGTTGACCTTTTTGTTGATGAGAACAATGTATCAGCTCTGACTAGCCTTTCCTCTGAATGGGTATTGATTTGGTATCATCTCTCAAAAGACAAACACAAACAACAAACAAAAACAAAACCAAGCTATTAACCTACCAGGGTTGGGTGGAGTTAGACAGATAGTTGTTTCTGCCCAGTTATAGAGTATTTTCCCATGGCGATGGGCCCTGAGGGCCACAGAGAACTCCTTGACTTCTGTATGGACCTTCAGGGACTCAGTGTGTGTCTCAATAGGCCAATATGCATAGGATATTATGAAAGTGTGCATTGAAGGTGTGTGTGGACAGGGCTCTGTTTACTGTTCTGTCCTCGGGGAGTGTGAGTAGTTGAAAGGTGTGCGTGCACATGTGTGTATGCATGTATACATGCATGTGCTTATATGTGTGTGCACATGAACACTCAAGCATGTGATGTGTGTGAACCTGTCCCTGTTTACCATGCCCTTGGCAGGGAGTGATATTGCTGTTGTGCTGTCCAGAGTGACTCTGTCCCCAGTGATCTCCCCTGATTCGCCAGCTCTTTTGTCTGAGCTGCAGCATGGACATCGGGATTTGACCCCACTGTCCTCATCGACCTCTCGCCCTCCTCCTGCCCTGATCCCTCTCTGCGCTAATGCCCCTCCCCCTCACTCACTCACACACATTCAAACAGACTCCCCCCCTTTCTCTGTCCTGTCATAAATAGAGTTTGTCCTTAATCAGCCAGGCTAACGGTTTATCATCAATATCATTGTCAAATGGTATATTAAATAGTATAACCTTGTTATAATTACCATAAACAAATTAGTGCTGAAATGATTAGTGGATTGACTTAAAATGTGTAACTTGTGATGCACCTTTGTAATTATTTTGTATTATTTTGTTGCTACTCCCAAGCCCCCCACCCTGACATTGCTCCATGTGCGATTGTTTTTTCTTTTGCGTTACTGAAGAGAATAAACATTTGATAGTGATTTTTCCTTAGGCCTTTCACTTTTTACACCACCTACCATTGTGACAAACAGCTTTCGTTCCATTTTCACTGGAAGGCCGTCCACTCTTTCTTTTCTCTCTTTGTCTCCCTTGCTCTGTCTCTCATATGAACATAAACACCTTATTCTCTTTGAGCCTGCCAGCCCTCCTCTGTTTCCTCTTCACTAACTTCCTAACAATGTTTCTGTTCATATGTCCCCCTCCTCTCTCTTTGTCTTTAGCTGTCTTCATCCCTGGCTGCTCTTTCTCTCTAATCATGTCGAACTCTTGTTCTTTCTGAGCATTAGATCTCTCATTTCCCGCTCTTTATCTCCTTTTTTGTAACTACCCACCCTCGTCCCATTTTTCATCTCTCTCTCTCGTTGCTCTGTCTTTTTTCTCTCCATATCTGACTTTCTCTTGGTCCCCCCTTCTGTCTTGTTTCACCCTTTCTCCTTCCCTTCCACTCTGCTTGTTTAATCATTGTGGACATCTAATGAAATCCCTGTTGAAATGGACAATTGTTGCTTTGAGAATATTTATAGAAAGGAATAATCAGCCTTGTTGTGTTTGTCTGCACGCCCCCCACCACCCACCCCAACCCCCCTTTTTAAGGAAATAATTAGTTGAAGGCAGGACTGTGAAAGCTCTGAGCTTTGAGCAGAACAACAGGCAGACAGAGGCGCAGGAGCACAGAACTATGGGTAAACAAAGTAGGCATCATGGGTACTGCTGCTGTCAACATTTACTTTATTATGACTAGTATGGTTAAAACACTGTTGATGCAACTCTAAACAGTTCATCATTGAGGGTGATAGAGATTGAAATGTGAATGCTGTACACAGGGTGTAGGTGTGTCTGTGTAGCTCCCAGTGGGTGCGTAGAGTGATGGTAATGTAATGCAATACAATACAAAGTCCTACCAACACATTCTTTTTGGATCCAATTAGAGAGGAAAATGTACATATATTGCATTAATGATATTCTATATTAAAATTAGTACCATAGCCTGTTGTAAACACCAGTAGGAATTTGTTTTATTGCTTATTCAACCTTTAACCTGGTAGGCCTAAGCTGAAGATCAATACGAACAGCTTCCTATTTACAAAGACGGTTTGATTTCGGGGGCACACTATCACCAGATCTGCACATACAATTGTTATTTCTCTCAAAGGTGAAATAAGGCTGAAGATTGCTATATTGAGGATTTGCTATATCTAAATGCCTAAATCTAATTTAATCTAATTAAATGTATGTGCTTTATCAGTGCGTCATCGGTACGGTATATACCCTTAAAGATAGTATTATATGAAAGGCTGACAGTATCAATGCATTAAGCCAGGTGGGAGACAAATTAGCTTAGGTTGTTCGATGAGACAATGTTCCCGCACGTTTTCATGAACACAGGCTATTACTCGTCCGGTGAGTCCCCATGACTCCACGACCTGGTTCAGTTTCTCAGCTAAATTATTGTCCGTATGTCTCACGGACATGCTGTCTGTGAGCAGGACTGCCGACTTCACCTGCCAGTTCTGCTCAATGTAGTGGCAAGTGACTGTGATGTAGCTGTCTGTGGTTAGTGCAGTTACATTTGTCGTTGCTAGCCGTGTTTTCAGCTCGGCTTTCCTCTCGTTGTAGCATGGTAGTTATGATACCACTAGAAGGGATACGATACCCTGGCACACCCTTGCATGGAGAAATCAAGATGATATTTCACATAAAAACTCCTGTTGATACACTTACAACAAGACCACAGATTGTTCGGTTAATTGTTTCATTTGAAATCGTATTGATTAAATTCGCAATACATTTATAGTCGATTAATTGTTAACATCCCCAGCCTCTATAAAATCGCAGTAGAGACTGCACTTTGCATCCGCATCTTCCTTTCTCCAATCTTTTTTCTTATTCTGTGCAGACACATCAGTAGAGCAGACAGGTAGGTCTATAGTTTGGAAAAGTCACTACAGGCCCATCTGGTTGGCTACCACTAAATTAAACATTTATGGCCAAAGTTAATTTAACCATTGCTGGCTTTAATTCCCACGTCTTAATTTGCGGACGGTGAAACACAAGTGACAGAGTGAAGTGAGAGAGATGGTTCCTACACAGAATTAACATTTCCTACCAAGTGTGGCTGGGTTGTCACGGCACCATCAGAACGGTGACACTCGCGTTCTGCTGCTGCACTTCCCATCACTGGCAGCTTCATCTGGGTTTTTTTCCCATTTCAATTTCTGCTTCATCTACTGTATGTCTTTTTTTCCCTTCCTCATTCTCTATTTTTATTTGTCTCCTGGCTGAATGAGTGAGTGAGTGAGTGAGTAGTTGGTTGTGTTGTGTCGTCTTTGACAGCAATCTGGTAGCCGAGCTGTCACTCACACAGCTCCTTGTTCCCGCTGTCTTTCTGAAGTCAGTCTCCATTAATATAATAATGGCGTATAGTCGGCGCCACTGAATATTTTACTGTAACATTCGGCAGAACATTACCCCCACGCTCAACACCACACAGAGAAAGTCTTACTGTCTGACAGAAACTTCTTATTTTGACTGAGAGGTCTTTGTGAGGCTGTTTCATCTACGGAAGTTTTCGCGTTTTTGTTGTGTTTTCCTTTTTGTGCTTTAGGAAAAGTGCTAGGCCCTTGTTTGATAAAATGACTGATGGTATTCTTTTTCGTGTCAAGCATCTATTATTGACACTTTACAGGAATAGGCCTAGGTGTGCTGTATTTGATTCTGCAGTCGTCATCTCAGGAAAACCATGTTATCTAGTCTTGCAGGCTAAACAGTTTGGTACAACACAATCATCGTAGTTGACAGTGACTGGAATTGGCGTGTGTATTCGGGAGGTCTCTCTCATCTTCCTATGAAGAATAGTAATGCTTAGTCAGAGACATACACCTTGTTAAATCTTTGTTCTGTCTTGATTGTTGGTATATTTTTCTCCACAGTGTCCAATGCTGCCTTAAGCATTTTCCCAACATAGCAGTATCTAACAGGGTAACTCTTTCGCTCTTCTCTCATCCTCTTCTCCTCCTTCTGTCTCATCCTCCTTTCTCTTCTGCTCCTCCTCCTTTATCCACCTCCCTGTTCTCTCACTGTGTATCTAGGCGAGCAGGGGGCGGTGACCATGTTTCCCCTCTTCCTGTTGGACCACCACATGACCGCTAGGGAGCTTGGCTTCTGGAATGGTGTTATCGCGATGGGATTCTCCATATGTGGCTCCTCCCTGGGAGGCCTGCTGCTCGCTCAGTTCAGGTAACCATCATCATCATCATCATTATCGTTGTCACCATTATCATCGTTTGCCACCAGTTGTGACTGTTTGAACATTTGTGAGATGCCTGTGAAGGCTTTTCAGTGGAACCATGTAGCAGGGTCAGAAATAAATGGGAGCTCAGGTAGCTCGAAAATGCCCTTGAATGTTCATAAAATGCCCGTGAAAATAAAACTGAGGGGGCAAAAAATACTCCCCATAATTACGAGTTCCCTTCCTCCTTCACCGTGTCATTGTCAAATAGTCAAGCGTGGATGTGACTACTACTGTCAACAGTCGAGGGGTAGAAGATGGACTGTTTGGGGGCTGAAAGGGGGGACAACGGCACTATCCTCTTCTGTAACGCCTGCCGCGAGTTTCCAGCTGTGGGAAAGAAGTTAAAACACATTTTCGTGGCACAAATTGAGTGTTTAATTGCCAATGTGCAATGCAATTGTATTATTTCACAGTTCAATAAAAATACCTTAGAAAAAGATAAGAATGCCCCTAAAACCAGATGAAGGGGGCCAAAAATGCAGTCTGAACAAAAAGTTTATTCCTTACCCTGCCATGTAGTCTCATGACCACCAAATTCCCCTTTCGAGATTGATCAGGTACAGTACACTGCATCACATGTGTCTCACTGCTTCACATGTTCTATCTCATCCCATCAGATGTTTTGTTATCATCGTCATCATCTTCCTCACCCTGTTCCTTTTCAACCTCCAAGTATTTTATGTACACTACCTCCTACTTTTCTACAGTTTTCTTTTCTTCCTCCTCTTCCTTTACTTCTTCCCTCATTATTTGCTCTTTAACTCCTCTTCCACTTTTTATTGTTTTCCTTTTCCTGTAGAGGCGTCTTCTCTGTGTGTGTGTTTGTGTGTGTGTGCGATGAGGTTGCTGCTCCTGCTGCTCTCACACCACACACCTCACACCGGGGGCTCCTGAGCTGTCAAACAAGGCTATGTTTACTTCAATTACTGTACACACACACACACACCCTTGTACTTCTATCCTCACGAGGACCATCCATTGACTACATTCATTCCCTATCCCCTAACCCTAACCATAACCCTCACAAATACATGCCTAACCTTTACCTCATTCTAATTCTAACCTTAAACCTGAAAGAAAGCCCTTGAAGAATGAGGACTGGCCAAAATGACCTCACTTCGCAAAAACTTCCTCTTTCTGAAGGTTTAAAACTAAAATTGGTTCTCACAAAGATGGAAGTACAGGAACACACACACACCTCAGGGTTTGATTGCAGAGACTGGCCTCATACACTAGTTTAATTCCATTTCTCAAATTTAGAGACCGATTCTACATGTAAAAGGTTTGCTCATTAATATATCACTGTGGAATTAGGCAAACAAAATGTGGCAGTGACTGTGAACTGAACCAATAATTTCCACCAGATAATAGCCAGCAGATGACCCTCCATGTGTTAATGAGAATGATAGGAGAACGTTTAAGTAAATGGAAGATGCTGGGATAAGCTCAGTTACTCCAGCAAGATGTGCTGTCTCTTTCTGGTTGAGAAAAGAGAAGAACTCTCCAAGGATTTTTCCATACTGCTGTTAAATAAGTTGTGATGACACAGTCTAATGCTGAACTTAGCGCTTGTACCGCTCACAATCTGCTGCTTGTACCTCTCACTACCTGTCACTCTCACAAACAGCAGCCCCAGTGACCTGCGTCGTCTTTTCCTTTAATCTGAGAAAGTATGGTTGTCTGCTTTACATGTTTACCTCTTTAGCGTATTGGCATAATGCAGTTTGCGCCTGACCATCAGTGCACAAGGCTTTACATCTGTCTATACTAGTCACTATCACATTTTAGCATGTGCCCTGCCTATGGCCAATGTGATGTAATGGGAACTATAAATAACAACAATGCCTTAATGGTGTTGGTTCCCACACCATGCATTAGCCCGCAGTTGACAAAACATCCATCCATTATCCTTCCATTATCGCTACCTCATACATGGTGGGTTTGTCAGAAATGTCCTAAGGTGAAAAAATGTCACAAGCTTTTGTCAAAATGTAGTGTCGGTGTAACCGCCCCGCACAGATTTAGAGGGCATGGGGTAAAATGTTGCAGGACAATTAAAAAAAACAAAAAACATCTACATTTGGTTAGGTTGGCATTGGCAACTTTATGCACAGTTACTTCAGTGGATTAGCATGCAGTCTTGTCAATATGAGTCTTAGACGTGTCAGTCATGATGAAGAGTTGAAGTGTGCATGTTTTGTGTGTTTTTGCTTATGTGTAGGCACTCTGTGTGTGTTTTGTGTTTGCATGCCCATCCGTTCACATGTATCCGTTGCTGTGTGTTCTGTCATGAGTCATTTTGTCCTTACGTTGTGTTTTGAGCTGTCTCCCAGGTTTTTCTCTCTCTGTTGTAAAGTGACACTATCAAGCACAATGCAAGCCTCCAAAGTTCAAACTTTTTGTTTGGGGGAAATTTTCTTTTCGCTTTTAATATTTCACTGTTTCTTCCCGTCTTTCACTGTTTCTTCCCGTTTCTTCCCTTCTCATGTTTGCACACTGAGAAAGAAAGACAGCTATGCTCATCTGACACTCTTAAGTGTAATGTCTACATGGTTTTTCTGGTGGAGACAGAGAGAGAGACAGATATTTAGTGTGAATCAATGATTGTGCTGCAATACATTTCCACCATAACAAGCCATTCAGTCTCAATCAGTTTTAAAATCTTGTGAATGTGAAATTGAAAACAAGGCAACAGTAATCATGTCATCCTCCACAAATGATGCAGTCCCCCTCTGGGCCGGACAGTAATACAGTAAATATGTCACCTTGTTTTGACCTGTACTTGAAGTGCCCTCCTTGGGCCAGGCAGTGTAATTTTGAAAATGACGGAACACAGTGCTGTGAAATGCATAATTACCCAGAGATTTGTTTAAATCAGATCCGTGGTGTCTGAGATGTAATGTGTGACAGCTGTAGATGGGGACCGATCCATAGCAAATGGAAACACATTTATTTGTTTGGAAACAAGTACAATTATCTCACCCTGTCGGCAGATGTTTTCACTTGCTATGATGAAGATGAATACAATTTAAAGACTCAATACTAGATTAAATGACCTGTTGAGATGGATAATTTTGGTGTTTATGCTTCCGTGTCAGATGAACATCTCTCTGCTTACCTCTCCCTCTCTTTCTCACACACGCGCACACTCACACACACAAAAGGCCTGTCCAGTAGGCTGTGGTCCCACCTCTAAAAGCTCATTTGGAAGGTTTATCCTCCATCAGAAATGGCTGAGTGGTCAGTGAGTGACCCCCTTGAGGTGGCAGCCAGGCAGGTTCTCTTTCTCTCACACACACACGCGCACACACACACACACACACACACACACGCAATCATGCACACCTCAACATCTCCCAAGAGAACGTGATATGAAAGGCTGTCATTGAGAAGGGAGGTAAAGAGGCAGGAGAGAGAAGAACGTCTTTTGCATGAGAATGTTGCAGGATTGGTTTTCCGGTAGGGCGGAGAGGTGGTGAGGGGAGAAGATACAGAGAGGCAGAAGTGACTGAGGAAGAGAATAAAGAGAGGACATTGTTTTGATGTCTTGGTACAGAAATGGGAAAACAATGAATGTGACAGAAACATAATTAAATTGATTCATGGTTTGTGTTATATAATATTTGTTGACTTACATTGCACGGAGAAACAGGTCACAAAGTTCACTTTTAGGACACAAAGGAACGCGAACAAAGCAGATTCTGCCAATGTATAAAACCAGACTAGCTTCCCAGACTGAATCACCATGTTTGTTATTGGTTCAGGAGTTGGTGTGGACATTTAGACCAATCGGGTCATTTCTTACACGTGCAATAACAAACACAGTGATTCAGTCTCAGATTTTCTTCCTAATTAAAATAGTAAAATCAACACAAAGTTGAAATGTTTTAAGAAATGTCTGGTTTTGTTGTTTTATACATAGGCAGAATCCGCTTTGTTTGTGTTTGTTACCTATTTTGGAGTATCACGTTTTAATCAACAGAGCAACTATTAGAAGATATCTCGCCAATATTTGGAGTTACATCATGGCAAGGTAACTACACAACCCAAACCTTCTCCAAACTTTAATGATGCTTTAAGGCAGATACACAAGACGACATTTAGCAGAGTATTGGTGACAACACAACACTTATAGACCGATAACACATAAGGATATACTGTAGGCATGCATGCTCATGGGGAGTAGGCATATAAACCATGATGCACATTATAGTGAAAAGCCACAGGACAACATTTATTAAGCACAAAGACCTTGATTAGAAGATTGACAAACATTACATAGTTAGCAAAGACATTGACAGACAAGTGAAAAGACAATGTTAAAATTACAGGTGAATCATGAACAGCCAGTCACAAGGTGAGCAGGATCAACCAGGGTTGATTGGTGGATTAGGTTTGTTTATGTTAACACAGAGGCAGTGACTAGACAAAGAAGGGGTGTGTTAATCAATGTTTGACCAAATATTGATCTGGCTTTAATAGCTTCCTAAGAACCCCTTTATACATAAACAGTTGCAGGCAGAAAAAATGCAAACACATTTTCACATACACACAAACACACACACTCCTGTGATTGGCAGGCATCCTCTGGAGAGTGATTGGCATTGTTAATCCCTGATGTCACACAAGCGCGTTTGTGTGTGTGTTTTAACAGTGATTAATTATCTTCCTCATGCTGGGGATCTCCTTAGGTCATTGATTACGTCATGAGCCAAGTCCACAGGGGGATGATTTTCTTACACTAACAGCGAATCAATTAGTGTCCTGGGACTTGTTTACTTACTATGTGCATTTATGTGTGTTTGTGTGTGTGTGTGTACGCACGTGCGCGTATGTGCATGCACACGTGGGCATTCATCTGTGCATCCGCTTGTGTGTGTGAGTAATTGTGTCTGACAAAGAAGACATCACTTGTCTCTACGTTTAATAATGTTAGCTTGCAAACACTGTCACCAGATATCACCCTGCTCATCCATACACTCATACCTAAAAGTTGGTGAAAATCTGTCTAGTAATAACTGACTTGTTCTCTGGTCTCTCCCCAGCATCGGGACTCTGATGCGACGCGTGTTTGTAATGCGGACCGTCAGCATGGTCTTCCAGAGCTCTCTCCTCACCGTGCTGGAACCGTCATCACTTATGAAAGGTGAGAGATAGACAGACAGAAATACAGCCACAGCATGGCAGGCAGGCAGAGACTTCAGAGAGACCTGAACACACACACACACACATTCCTTTTTAGGTGCTATGTGTAGCATTTTTAAACATCAATGCATCATTGTCAGAGTAATTGTGGTACCTGTGGTATAATTACCATGAACAAATTAGATCATGGTCAATGTGATTGGTAGCCTCTGTCTCACACCAGTGGTATTGTTACTGCTAGTGTGGCTCCAAATTAATATCACATTTCCCATAAACCCCATGCTTCCTGTTGCAAAAAGGATGTTGCTACATTGGTGAAAGTTTTTGTCTTTCCCTTTACTGAAGAGGGTAAACATTTTGGAAGTGATTTATCCATTGGTTTTTCACTCATTCTGCCATTGCGTGAAACTCTGAAAGCTTTAGCTACGTTTGCATTGGAAGAACAGTGCCCTCTTCCTGTTTTGTGCTGTAAAGCAATCCAGGAGATTTTCCGTCAACTGTGGCCCAATGGCACACAATGTATAATGCAGTGTAGATGCTGGTAAAGGCTGACAATCTCCTCAACGATGGTATTGTTTGTTTACGGCAATTATACTAACGTCATGTATGTGTAATGATTTATTGATGCTACGTGTAACACCTTTAATTGGTTTGGCCAGTGTTAAAGGATAAGTTCGCTATTTTGGACCTTAGACCCTATTTGCGGACTTTCTACCATGCAAATGACATGTAGAGACCATCAATTCACTGATCGGTTCAGTATTGAGCTTTCTACAGTTTTCCTGCAGGCTACAATAGAAGTATATTGGGCAATCTTAAGTGCTTTGGAAAAACTACGTTAAATGTGCTTTTCCAAGACGGGAGGCCCAGTGTATTCTTACGGGTCTCAGTATGCTCTCCTGTGAAATGTGTCGCAATCCAAGCAATTTTACGTGCTTGACATTGCGTGGACATGTGTATTCCCCTGGCCGCTTGTTTTCTCTGCTCCGCTGAGGAATATGTGTTGAGGGAGGGGAGCATGAAGAGATGGCTATTTACAAAACTATCTAGGTGAGCAGCCTGCGTTTGTTTACCTGCAGCAATGTAGGCTACTAATAGGACAAATATCATGGACGATGGATTCTAATAAAGATTCCGAAAGCGAAACATTATACATTCACTTTGACGGCACTGGCTACCGGTTTGAGACAGAATACACGGACACGGATGAGAAGAGAGAGAGAGAGGCTGAAGAGCGTGATCAGCTGAGGTTAGACCAATAATTGTGGGGGACGTTTGGTGTTCTTGCAAGAGGTGCAAGCAGATGCCCAGAGAGGAGGAACATTTGTGTTGTAGGGAGTGAGATCTGTGACTCTGTTTGTCTTTGATTCATTCCAATGAATACTGTATGAACGCACCACATGTCGTTCACTGAACCCTGTAGAGTTACATAGTAAAACTACATGGTAAAGCCTTTCCATGTTAAGTACCACATATTCATGTAGTACCTGTTTGACCCTCTAGTTCTTTGAATAAACACACAAAAACACACAAGCATTAACATGAGTCCACACACACACGTACACTACTTGAAGTCATGTACAGTTGTGGTCAAAAGTTTACATACACTTGTAAAGAACATGGCAGTCTTGAGTTTACATTGCTTTTTACAACTCTTGTTTTTATGTGATGGAATGATTGGAACAAGTCACATGGAGCCATTTCAAAGCAGGCGCAGGTCCCAAGATCAACTGTGCAAACAATTGTTTGTAAGTATAATGTGCATGGCAGAGTTGTGTCGCTGCCACGATCAGGAAGAAAACACAAGCTGCTGAGAGAAAATGGAGAAAAGGAGGATTACCTCCAAATTCTTCAGGAAAACCTAAAATCATCAGCCAGAAGGTTTTTTTGTGACAAAGAAGTATGTGCTCCAATCATTCCATCACAGAAAAGTAGAAATTATTGGAAACTCAAGACTGCCATGACATACATGTTGTTTACAAGTGTATGTAAACCTTTGACCACAATTGTTTGTACAATGTTTTTTGTGTGAATAAACACAAGCACAGACACACATTTATTTGAAAACATACACGACGTGTACATGTGTGCTGTCCATTCTTTGTAATGGAAATGGAGAAGGCTATATATTCATCTCATGAGGTCAGCAAGGCTGGCAGGTGTATAATGCATTAGAGTTACATAATATCAATACAGTAAGATTTTACCATAGACTTTTAGCTTCATAGTGAGTAATTTGATTAGTGCTCTGCCTGTTGAGTTGTGAGTCCTTACGTAGAATGAATGACCCCTTCCCTTTCTGATTTTTGGTTCGGTGGCCTGGAGCCTGCCTACAAACAGTTCACCTAAAACTAGTTGGACACCCATCGATCAGGCTCTAGCACAAGCATTTGAGCCAAATTAGGGTTGCAAATTCTAAGGAATTTCCTTGATCAATAGTCACCAACGTTAATGAACAATCAGTCGATCAATCGATAACAAAACAGCTAAAAATAGCTTATGACATAAAATACAAAATGCATGTTTTTTTCCTCAATCAAAGCTTTATTGAAACATTTGAAAAATACACCTGTTTCATGGCACAACACAAATATAATTATGAAAGCTGTTTTGTTTAAGTATGATATTTTAATAAGGCTCGGGAAATTGCGGTCACTCTTCCGAGGCAAATCAGTGACTAACACGTTCGCAGTCGGTTTACAGTGAGACCAGCTTCTGAAAATACGCGTTCCGATGGGACCGATGTCCCAGGCACGCAGAAGTAGCGTCGCGCCAACTTTGCCAGCGGTGGTGGAATGTCCTTCAGAATGTTGTCCACTTCTGTTTCCGTGTCGTTGGTGCAGGTGGAGTAGTGGTCGCCCAGGAGTAGCAGCATAGCATTGGCAGCGTGTCTCACAGGCTGAGACGCGGCTTCCTGGACTGTAGCACCGGCCTGTGACTCCCCCTCGTCTCCGTTGTCGGTTGCATGGTTCGCTTCGTCCGTGGTGGTCACATCCACTTCTGCTGCCAGGCAAATTACAATGCACATTGTTGTCTTTTTGTGTGAAATGTTCCCACACGAGACTCCTTTTTGCCCGCTTCATGGTCAACTAAGTCTTCTTCTGTGTAAAGTTAATAACATGTTTCCTAATTGCAGTGTGCGCGCCCCCTTGTGTTTAACTTAATGATTGCATTTCACCAACAGCTCCCGTTGACAATATTAAGAGGAGACCGCAAATAGTTCAATTTGATCGTTACATTTGAAATGGTCATCGATAAAATTATTAACGGCAATTAATCGATCAACGATTAATCGTTAACACCCCTAAGCCAAATTAACATTAGTATTACTGTACGAGGACATTGATAGACAGGGATGTAACCTCAGTCACCCTTTCCGGTGCACTTCTCCAGAGAGCCATTCAGTTGTTAACGAATGACACATCTGATTCTGTTGCACAGCCAGTCGCAAAGCATTTGGGATTCAGATCTGTACCATTCATCTCCACTGGAGTCGTCTGTTTCCTTATCAAGGCTCTCAGTCTGAAAGTTGAGCCCTCTCCCCCCTCCGTTTTAAACCCAGAACAAAGATTTCAGGAAAACGCTAAAAATTTCAATATTACATGCTAACCCTCCGCTTAACACTCCCCCAGTCTGATCAGTCTGTGCATCTGTGGGACTCCCACAGTCTTGTGTCACTGACAGAAGAGTCTTATTCTGCAAAAACTCCGGCGGCTCAAGTGAATAATTCAGTGTTCGCGGGAGCAGAGACAGATAGGCTCTGTGGTTCCTCTGTGTTCCCCACTAACACCGCACTGCCGCTTCCCCTCAGAG
>OMOT01029812.1:0-11263 GCA_900312575.1 Acanthochaenus luetkenii | reverse complement strand
CTCACCACAGAGTGCCAGAAACACACTGTGAATCCCCATAGGAATATTAAAGTGATAGCACATGAGGTAAACAAATCTGGGGATAATGCAGTGATTGGGGGGAGGGGAGAGACGGGAGGAGGAGGAGAGAGGAGGAGGGAGGGACTATATCAAATCTGAGACAGGAAATAATGGAGGCACAATAATAAGCAAAACCACTATTCTTTATGGTCTTCCTGCTTATTAAACATATTATATTTGGCATAAGTGGGGGCTTCCTGTTAATGTACATTTTCTTATATGCACCCAGTTCCTTCTGAATAGTGTGCTAGCTTTCTCCTTGTGATAGAATAGAATAGAACAGAACAGAATAGAATATAAAATAGAATAGAACTATACACTGCTGAAACAAAGTGGCTGTAACTGTTTTCTAAATAGGAGAAAAACTAACTTCACTGTGTTGCTGCAAAATGGATAAAAAGTTACCAAGAGTCCAATGAACCCTTCTCCGTTTCAGAGTGGTTCTCTCCTGCCCCCTGCTGCCCGAGTTGGGCTACAGCAAGGGTTTGTTCCCAAAATAAGGAATATGGTGAAGAAAGCAGGAGACAAGTGGGATAAGGAGAGGGAACAGGAATCGTCATCATAGATGAATGGCTGTTGTGTGCCAGAATGCAAATGGTGATACAGCAAGAATGACAACAAGCGGGTGCGGTTTCTTCATTAACCCATCAGATTGCACGTAATTCAATGGCAAGAGGTAATTGGAGATTCCAGTCTTGTCAATAATCATCACATTACAGGGTGTGTGTGTGTGTGGAGAGAGGAAAACAACTGGTGTTAAATGGCGGTGCTTTAGAGCGTTAGTTCACAAACACACACACACACACACACACACAAATAAATGAATAGAAAACAGCGACCCTTATACGATGAACTTGGACCCTTGCTATCTGTGGCATCTTTCAATGCTGAGTGTGTATATATATATATATACACTATTATAGGAAAAACGTTAACAGGTGGTTGACAAAATATACAAAAAACAAGCATTCAATTAAATGTATATATTTTGTATTTAATATCTTAATAGTTTTGACTGTATGCTACTGATTTGACCGTTTTTGTTAGTTAACTGTATGATTATGCTAGCAAGTGAACTGTAAGTGGTTTAATGGGATTTTCCTCTGCTGGCATTTTGTCTCGCTCGCACCTTGTTTTGAACCAGGAGTTTCAGGCATCTTGCTGAACACCCCTTGGTGCTTTCACTTGACTTCTGCATGGACAGAGTGGGTACAACTGCGCTCATGACTGCCGCCCTGCTGGTCGGAGTATCGTACAGCAACCAAAAAATAGAACATGGGGAAATCGCACTGATTGGTCCTAAAATCACATTTACTGCACTAAATTATCAAAAGGTTCTATATGCAGGCAAAGCCCTGCTAGCTGCTAACCAGTCTGTGCCCTCTTATGAGGTTCCCCCGGTTCTGACAGGTCCAAAAGGGTTAAAAACACAGTAAACTACACTCAGCAGCAGATTCCCATTCAACCCCAAGGACCTCTGTCTCACTAGCCAACTACTAAACAGGCCTCTCCTAACTTCTAGCACTACTAAGATCTGGATTAGGAGACTCTATTCATTCAGAGGACTTAAACCCCCCCCTCCTCTCTCACCCACACACACAAGCTGCAACTACAAAACAAACGCCCACACAGAGAAACAACCACACACGCATGCATATACACAAACACACGTAAACATACACCCACCCCCCAGCTCTCTCTCTCTCTCTCTCTCTCTCTCTCTCACACACACACCTAAACGCCTCCCCCTTTCTTTCTTATACACACAAAAGGCTCTCCCCCTCCTCTCTCCAGGCCTCCCCCTCTCTCAGAACTAAGGAACATGGTTCTTGTCTCATTGGAGAGCCATTGTCTCCAGTTTCACACACTGCAAGGCTGAGTTCAAACAGAGAGCCCATTCACACGGCTACTGCTGCTACTACAGCTTTGTGCTACTGGTTCAAACCACCCATCTTTCCATAGGCTTAAGCCAAAGGCTGTGTATCGAAAAAAATTGAAGGGGTCTGGAACTTTTGTAACTAAACTTAAATTAATTGTCCAACTTGTCCTTATTCTACTGTGGAAAGGTATTTGGCAACGTGAGCAACAACAAGTTGCTCCAGGAAGTAAAAACTTAATTGCTGGAGGATTAAAAAAAAGTTCTGGATTGTTCAGTGTCACAACCTTTCAAGATGAATTGCATTGGCATAAACCACAACATCGTAATTTAGGAAAGCTCAATTTGTTCTGTTGGCATCTATACCACAAACACACAAACACACACACACACACACACAGTTGCTGCCGCTCTCTGGACTTGGGCTACTTTAATGGTTAAAAATAACAGAGAGAAACTTGTGGAATTGAAAATGGGAGTGAATCAAGATGAAGTGTGAAGTACACCTGTATGCACATGTTACACTGTAAATCAATTACCAAATAAAACGTACTTTGGGATAGCAGGTGCAGGGAATCTATTAGAAAGCTAGTCAATGCACACAGCAAACGAACAAGAAACACAGTTCTGTTCTTTTCAGAAGAATCCCCATGTCGTGAATCTTAGCTTATTCCTGCTACGGTTATTACACCTAACTTTACATGTCAAAGTAAATACAGTTTATTCACTGGCACTGGTTGTGTTTATTTTGACATACCCATTTAGCTGTAATTATAACAATATACTTCACTTAAAATTAACGTACAAAGGGGATCAACGTTTTTGACAAAGTGTCTTTGTTCTGGCCTGGTTGAGTAAGTCTACAAAAGGTGATTAATGGTTATACAATAAGTCGGTAAAATTCCACCTCTTTTCTCCATAGGGACAAGTTGTTACACATAACATAGCCGACTGTGGTAATAACCTTTCTCCTCACTGTTTCCCTAGCTCCCTTTCTTCAGTGTGAGTCAGGAGTGTCAAATTAAAGAGCGTGCTGTGAGGGCTGATGACCTGGGGGCGATGTGAGCAAAGAAAAGGAAGGCTATGGCATCACCCTTGTTAGAACATGAAACGCATCCCCGAAATGAACTGCTAAATTGAGCCAAAACTGCAGAAAAGCCACTCTGCCTCTCCACCAAACCTCTATATGAATAAATCAACTACTACCGACATGAGCTGGATTACTGAGTCCCATGTCATTACCTTCTCTTTCTGACACTTCTTCTCAAATACTCCGTATAACTGCTAGGCCTTAGTAATCAGGTTTCGGTCATGCACAGTAGTATTCTACCTTAATTTCTGAACCAGATGGGTAGATGATCTATCCATCCATCCACCTACCAACCTATCTTTATTTCGGTGGCATGGGCACACAACTCCCCTTCATCTCTAGTGGAGATTTCCTGCTTTCCTGTTATTATCCCATTACTTCCTGCCTGTCTATCCATTTATCTAATCCATCTAGGCAAAGCTCTACCAAACCTGCTTGATGTCTTTGGGTGTTGTGTGTTGCTCGGAGCAGGTCTGGGCTTCTCCGGGGAGTGGGTGTGTCTGGATAACAACAGCACACAGGCCAGGTGGTGATTCACCCTAATGCTTTATTAACACGCTGCAGTGCTGCGACACAAACACTACCAGGATATGAGAGGAATGCAGACAGAGAGAGTCTAAGATAATGTTTCCTTACTTCCATTTTTTCCATTTACAAATCTTCCTAAATGATCCTTATACCATACGGTGGTGAAAACGGATAACATAGGCATCAAAGGTTTAGTCCTACGGAAGCATTTCAGTCACAAACTGAACCACTGTCCCATCTTTCGACTCAGTTATTTAGCTAGATACCCCCAAATAATTCTCTATATGGTTTTTCAAACTAAGATTGACTTGTTTGTGTGCCCACATGACAATAATGTAATTGTTAATGAGATGAGAGACTCATTTCCTGATTTGGATCCCAGGCTGAGAGAGTGCAAAGGTCAAATCCCTGATTACTTCATGGCACCCTCTGTTGAAACACCATCACCCCACCACTGGCTTTGTTTACATAGTGACATAATGGATTGAAGACATTTCCCCCCTCTGATATTTGGACGGACAGTTTAAAGGGACTTTTACATTACATTACATCACATCATTTAGCAGACGCTTTTGTCCAAAGCGACTTACAATAGTAAATTTTTTCATCCACATCAGTCAGACCAACTATACAACGCAGTCTTTCTTCAGCTAAACACTTCAATAGGAACAAGTAGCATGAAACACTTCAATAGGAGCAGTAGCATTAGTAGTCAGAGTTGTTAGTGTAGTTTTTTTTTTTTTTTTTAACGAATTGTGTTATATTTGTAATGTTTGCAAACACAGATCTGTATTTCGAGTTATGAAGGGGAAAGTTCCCCAAAAACATTTTTCAAAGTAAAACTTTTCACAAACAGTTTATGGATCAACCCAAATGTGTACAGTTCCTTACATTCCAGATTGTATACTTAAGAATTCTTGTTCCTATATGTACCACTATATTTACCATATAGTTTACTATATATACCAGGGAACAAACGGAGACGTTTACATCATTTTACTAAGCTTTCAGAGGTAGGATTACACAACTGCAACATGATACCATTACAGAAGGTGCCTGGGAGTGTTTGGTATGAAAGGGTCCGGAACATTCACTCACAGAAGAGGAAATATCAGGTGCTACACCAAAACAATGAGAACAACAGGTGATTATGTAGAAGTGAAGCTATGCTGTGGGTTCCCATCTTTGTTGTGCATGTGCGTGTCTGTGTGTGTGTGTGTGTGTGTGTGTGTACACTGTTTTGTGTCTACTATGAGATACAGGAGAGGTCATTTTAAAATTGTATTTTTAACTCTATATAGCGAATTAGAATGCAAATACTTAGCCTGGGGAATATTTTTGGTTAATGCAGATTATGCTGGTAAGGTAAATTGCTGGCATGTCACATAGCTAGCACCACTGGCAAACTTCAGGTGGATAACAATAGTGCTGTCCAATACTACCACCTAAAGGTAAGAAACCCAATTATTTGTTTGTGTGGGTGTCGTATCACTTCAAGATATTAGTAATCCTGGGGGTTTTAAGGTTGTGTGAATGCCTTAATCAGGGTATCTGAGTTTCCTGCTTAAAGGGGAATACCACTGAGTTGAATCTCTATTCCTATGCCACACAAGAGTTTGGCCTGCATCAGTGACCATTCAACTCTCGTTTCCACAGTCGGAAACTAGAGACGAGAGTTTACGCCACAGTCCAGAAACGTCCTTTTATTGTTAATAGAGCTCCATCCTAAACATTGGTATGACATCACAGATTAAGATCCTGGTTTTTTTTGGTTGCTACCTTTAAGAGAAACGTATTCATATGAACTATGAATGTACCTACTACTACTGTTGGACTGTCCAAACCTAGTACGTTTTTTAAAAAATTGTAAAAAAAATTGGTAGGAACTGAGAACACCTGGATGATTTTCATAACTTAAAAACTGAGCCAATTTCAGCAGTCAATTACAGAAGAAGAAAAGAAGAAGAAAACGTACTAAGATGAAGGTGTATGGAGGGCAGACAACACCTGAATTCTGATATTACGTGGTATTTTCCTTAACAGTGTTCTGGGATCAATACAAGCTGCAGTGACAGAAACAAGATAAATCAGCTGCATTCTGGGCAAAGTGTTCTCCTTTTAACCTTTAACTCATAGCTGGATTTACTCTCCATCTGTCCTCCTCTTGCTGTCTCACTCTTTTGAGACTATCTGCTCCTGTCTTCCTCTCTCATGCCATCTCCCGTTCTTCTTGCTCTGTCGATTTAACAGCACTGTTTTCTGACAATGGATTATGAGCCCTAGCCCCTGGCTGCCTCACCCTCTTCTTTCTTCCAAATCTTTATTTATCTGTCTCTCCGCCACGTAAACACTCTTTCTACCACTATCCTCCCTTCACTTATCTCCCCCAAACTAGTCTCTCCCTTGCACTCTTAGGGATGATCAATCCTCCATAAATCATGGAAACAGATTTGTATGAGAAGATCTTTGTGTTCTTGTGCACAGCCATATCACATTTTTACAAAGCTGGAAAATATAGAAAAGCAAATTCACTCCTTCATACAAAATTGACACATGCATCCAGTAATTTGGTTGCTTGCTTGCTTGCTTTTTCTTGCAATTGACAAATGTTGAGGCTGTTCAATGTCCATTTTGTGGCTAATCAAATGTCTGGTAAGTCACAGTCCAGCAGGACCAGTGGTACCATTCCTGTCATATTAACCATTAGGTGGTAGCAAATAGACCAAAGGGACTTTTTATTGCCCAGGACTGCTCCTGTGCCAGGCAGCAGTCTCTGTGCCACTGGATAACAGCCCTGGCATGATGTCGTCAACACAACCTTATCACTGGATGCCAAGATTACACATACATTACATACTTTCCTGGGTGGGGTATTTCACACACTGTCTGGGTATCAGGCATTATAATCTACCAACCTTTTAATTTCCATCTTAAAGGAAGAATTGCTGGTCTGGGATTAGGTTCCATTGACAAGACTCTTTTTGTAATATTACCAAAGGATTAACAAATTCCCTATCGGAAGTCATACTCTGTAGCGCTTGATAAAATTGGAGGAAAGAGAGGGCACTTCAACGGATAGTTCCATGAGTGCTAAACCAAGAAATACACAAGGGTTCTTGTTTAAGTTCAAGTTCATTTATTTATATAGCCCTTTATCACAAGCATGTCTGTCTCAAAGGACTTTAAGCTTGTGTAATAATATATTATATTTTATTATTTTTGTTTGTTTATTATTGTTCCTTTCAGTGTGTCCGAGTAAACCCCAAATACACTTAAATAAAATATACACACTCTAAAAAGGTTGCCTTTTTTGTGGGACGTGCTGCCGTTTCCCCTTTTTGAGTACCCATATGCACTGGATAAATATCAGCACAGTATTTTTTGGTATGTTTTTTGAGAGGCCTATTTCATCTGAGTAACTATGGTAAGTGGTATCAAAAACAGAGGAATGTGAAGCATGTGTGACCTGCATAGTTCCCCCTCTAAGACAGCAGAGTGGTATGGAACTAGCTAGCAGCAAGCATGGCACTTTCTGAGAGGGAATTATTATATAGGCCAGGGGTTCTTTAATATTTTCAGCCTAAAACCCAATATTAAGAAAAGCAAGTTTTCACTGGGCCCCGAGTTCATTAAAATATAGAAACACTCTTGTCAAGTGAGGACGCAGAAGAATAAGAGCAATGACCACATGACTAAGGCCATAGTTGAAGAAATATTGATTTATGATAGGCCATGAATGGAAGTAAGACAGGTCTATAAGAATAATATTACATTTCAAGATGTGTGTTGAGAGGATTGCACCTATAAATTACCACAGCTAGGAGATCTACAACAAAACAGTTGGAGAAAGTAAACCACTAAAAAAACTAAA
Source organism: Acanthochaenus luetkenii (assembly GCA_900312575.1). Taxonomy (NCBI): domain Eukaryota; kingdom Metazoa; phylum Chordata; class Actinopteri; order Beryciformes; family Stephanoberycidae; genus Acanthochaenus; species Acanthochaenus luetkenii. The sequence continues at coordinate 3,838 of OMOT01029812.1, read as the reverse complement.
AAAACAGCCGTCTTAGCTACATGCAACAATGCAGAAAATTACCTAGCTACATGGAATAATCTTTTTGATATGACTGTGCTAAAAGACAAGTCTACTCGGGTTGAAAGAAAAACTGTCAGTAAAAGCACACAATTATTATTATTAGATAATATGTGAAAGAGAATCAACAAAGCGTTACCCAAAAGATAAATCTTTACAAGTCAAAGTGCAGAAAAGATAAATGCTTGTATGTAGAGAAAAAACAAGGGTTGGTCGTATTTAGCCTCGTTACTTGGCATTGTGACCTCTTGCAACCTGACCTTTGACCTTGTGACCATGGTTACCCCCCTGCCTCTCTACTCTTAACGGCTGCCCGCTGAGCCATAACAAGCTACCCAACCAGTGACAATGACATAAGTGTGTGTGTGTGTGTGCGTGTGTGTAGAGGTCAGGAGACAAGCCAGTTAAACTGGAGAGATGGGTGGATGTAGAGGCTCAGAAAGGTGGATGGGGGAGGAAGGGAAGATGACAACAAATGGGCTGACGGCAAGAGGAGTGACTAGGAAGTTGTAACTCCTCCCACACCAGCTACTTTTCATCTACAGTACCTTGAATTAGCACTGCATGGTTTTCCAAGCAATTCCTCTTGGGAGTAGAGCAAGAGTGCAACAGTGAAGTGGGACTTGTGTTGTGCCAACGTCTATACTGTACATCACTTTGACCTCGTCAACCGTGAGAACATTACAACACTGATAAAGCCTTTGCTGATAACCAAGGATATGTACCTACTGCAGACTCCTTGACCCACACACACTCTGATAGGAGATAAGTCGAACACTGTTTACAGTTGATGCCATTATACTATCTGCCATTCATCATTGCGAGGGCAATAGACACTGAGTGGAGAACTGATAGGGAAAGGCAGAGACGATAGAGCATACACTCTTTCATGCATACACCTTATTTCATTTTATTTTTGAGTGTATGCACACACACAAACGTGAACACACACACAGACAAAAGCATTTTCATCTTCAAATTTAGAAAGAAATATTGTCTTGCGACTGTGAAAGCTGCAGGTACTCACAACACATGCACATATGATAAAACACAGGAGGTTTGGAGGTTTTTGCATGACTATATCTCACAATACAAAGGAAAAACACCACAGTGGAACCTGCAAAATTGTTGGTTACATACGAATCATGGCATAATCGTACGACAGCGCAGACACTGGAAAATTTAAATGTACATTTACAAAATGTCCCCTCATGCATCAATAAAGTATCTATCCATCAATCTAACTGTCAAGTGCAGTAGAAAATATGAGTCTATTTTGAAAAAATGCAACTAGCAGTACCACAAGTCTGTGGCCCCATTGTCAAAGCTCTGGGACTGAAACTGAAAAAGATGTAACTGAGAATGGGGCTAAACTTGATCTGCCTCTGGAAGTTTCTTCTGACTATTAACCTTACCATTGTCAACAGTGACAAGAGCTACACCATCATTTCTCAAACTGATGGCCAAGAATCAGTGCTATTTCTCTTTGGGATGCTGCTAAGTGGTTTTTAAAATATTAGTCTGAACGTTTACAGATATTACTTTTAATTGAAGTAGTCCCTAAGTTTGTTCCAGAAGTCCTAAACTCACATCATCAGTCTCTCCACTGCTACGCTAAAGCTATGCAAAAGGGACTGAAAGGTAAAGGTCTTTGTTCTAGTAGTTCCTTAATCACACAAAAAAGAAAAGGAAATATGAACAAATTAAATACACTTGATGAATAAAGTTTATTTATAACACCAGCCACACGCTGGAAAATGTGGTTTGTGGCAGTTAAGTTTGTTTGTTGTTCCACAACGTTAGAAAGTGCTCCACTCTACCTACAAAAAACAAGGCTACACATTGGTGGATAAATGAATAAAGGCAGTGGCAGCTTGAAAACACACACACAAACAGAATAGTGTGAACATGCCCCGTTTGTACGGTGAGTTTTTGGAAACTGCCAAACACTGTTGCTGGGGAATTAAAAAGTTTGTTTGCTGCCAAGGTGTCAAGCCAGTCAAACCAGGGGAAATCAAGTACAGACATCGTTTATCAAAGCAAATAAGATAAACGTCTGAAAACAAGCAACGGTATGCTGGGACGGTGAGTTAAAACAGACGGAGTAATGCTGCACTACACCATCTGTACTGTGCTGCCACTGTTCAGTCTGGTGGTTCAGCACATGTGTAATGTTATCCGGGCTACAGTGTCAGAAACACGATGTCATCATGCAAGGTCTCCGATTCCACTTTCAGTACTGGTCTGAATATACTTCACCACACCACAGAACTTTGACAAGCTTTGACTGCGCTTGTCCCACAGACATGTAAAAGATAGATCGGAATGAAAACGAACACAGAATGAGATTACTTTTGCTTATCTATTCTAACCGTATATATATATTCACATGCACCCGCAGTACAGGGGTTTGACCAGATTTAGTTCGAAATGGCCTGTCCCACATTCAAATCCGCTCAAGATCAGCTTTGATTACTATCCATTCAAATAAAACTATGAACATACACACTACAACATGTTGCCCAAATTTAGCACCAATTAGGCCATTTAGATGATAGGGGTGAAAATCCAGCAAAGACCAGATTTACATCGTAGTTACCCTGTGCATAAACTTTGGATCAGATTACCCACCTGCCTAATCCTAAAGGGGGATACGTACATAATTTGACCCACATTTAGCCCTGATTAGGTTAATTCAAGACAATGTGGATCAGATATTTACTATCCTGGTAAACAAGGATAATATTTAATTATTATCCACCCAGTGTTGTGCATGAACGCGCTAAACGAGTGGCGTTCATTGAACGCGCTCATATTTCTGGTGAACGGTGAACTGAACGGATAATTTTGCAACTAATGAACGTGAACGTTAGCGCCGTTAACTCTCGCAAGGGTTAACGACGCTCATGTTCATTTATTGATATCGCCCTTTATCACAAGCATGTCTGTCTCAAAGGACTTTACAGAAAATGAGCCAAACTAGATCTACCTGAACCATCAATCAGAGGAATTACAGAATAGTATAAGACAAACACGGAAACAGAACCAAGTACAAGACACACAATATAATTTTTTTAGCAAGTCTACTTATTCTACAAGGCCTAACCTACCCGGCACCACCAGACTTAGACCCTCGAGGCTGCAAGGAAAAACTTCCACGAAAACCTTATTAGGTAAAACAATGTCACGTTTTTATGCAAATTCTGACGCTGGTTCTGAAGAAACAAGTGCGAACGTCAGCGACATCATCATTCAGCTAGAGACCGTAATGAAGTCAGTGGTGGACCCAGGTAGCCAGCATAGTGTCGGCACACTCAGCTCTGTTCCGGCACCGTCTCGCCAAAGGTGAGCCAGCTCTGGCCCGGTAATGGTTGCCGGGCCAGAGCTGGCAATGGTTGCAAGATCTGGCTAGGTTTGGAGAGTCACATTGTACCTTCACACCATTTATTTCTCTAATTTCTCTGTAAAACTAGTCCAACAACAAGAACAATGAAAACTGACACATTTCTGTGCTGAATGAATGAATATTATGGTACACAGCATTATCAATCTATAAACCTGGTGCGATAAGGATAACTGTGGAGCCCCTAGGGGGTCACCTGGTACCAAAAACAAAGATGGGGAATCGGGGGGCACAGTTGTCTTTCACCTAAACTGTGCCCACTGATTAGTAAACCATGCACAGATTTGTAATACCTAGGTTGATAACATCAAACAGGGACTTTTAGGCCCATATCCAGTGAGCCAGAGCCATTACACAGTACAACACCTGGCATATGTGAGCTGTAATAGCCATTAG
>OMOT01029809.1:0-15079 GCA_900312575.1 Acanthochaenus luetkenii | reverse complement strand
ACTTGAAGCTGTAATCGCTGCCAAAGGTGCCTCAACAAAGTACTAAGGAAAGGGTCTGAATAATGTGGTAGCCCGTCTCTAAACCGGATCTCCACCGGGCCGGAGATGACAGAGACAATGTCCACAATAGGGTTTACGATCAGAAAAAGCTTTATTTACCGTCTAACATACAAACAGCCAGCACAGAGTCCATGGGTTAAGGCATGAGAATAGTCCCTTAGGTAGTCCGGGGTCAAGGCAGGAGAAGGGCAGTAGTCCAGGCACAGGTTCGGCACCAGAAGGGTCCTCGGACGGTCAGGGTTTAGGCACACAGCGTACCCCGTCTTCCGCTCCGGCATCTACTCTTTCTGGTCCTACGCTTGCTCACTCCTACTCCCTCTCTCACTTCACACCTCCCACGTCACTCACTACCTTAGGCACTCTGTCTCTATCGCCTTCCAGCCCGCACTTCTTCCTCACGGGTCAAACACTTCTTCCCTCTAAGACACACACCCCTTTATGCCTCTCTTTCCTACTCTTTTATAGGGGCCCGCTGTCGGCTCCGATTGGCCCTGTGCTTTTCCTTTTACACTCCCCAGCTGCCTCGCATCCCGCTGAGTAGGGGGATGGCTATCCCTGGGCTCTAGCGCCCCTAGAGGACCCTGCCTAAAGTCCCTCTGTCTGCCACAATACTTATGTAAATGTGATACATCTGTTTTTAATTTGTTATAAATTAGCACATTTAAAACCTGTTTTCGCTTTGTAATTATGGGGTATTGTGTGTAGTTTGATGAGTGTGTTTTTTTTTTATTTATTTAATCAATTTTAGAATAAGGCTGTAATAAGGCTGTAGCATCAGCAGCTGAGGAGAGGGGACGGTGTACTCAATTAACCACCACTTATTGGTGTAAATGGAGTCATATTAGTAACCATTGCACAACAATACACAAAAGAATAACGGCCAAATCTATGCTCACAGTAGTCATCAAATATGTCTGTTTTTAATTAATATGTGCAGCATTTCAAAATAAAAAAACATTAGTATACCAACGATCACCATTGGCAAGAAGATTGGCAGGCTCTACCGTCCTACACTGCATTTTACAGTGTGCAACTAAATCGGATTGGGCAGGAAATCTGCTGGATTACTTTATGGCTCAAAACAGGAGGAGGGCGCTGTTTTCCTGCACAAAGCTAAAGCTTTAAGAGTTTCTGGCAATGGCAGAAAGAGCGAAAGGTCAATGGAACAAAACTAAACACTTCCAACATGTTTATTCTTGTCAATAAAGCCAAAGATGGAAAGGTTTGTCTTAATTTTGAAAAACTCAACCATGGTGTCCTTATGTTGAGCTATTATACTAAGTTGTCACAATTCATTTGACAATGATATATTGGTGTTTAAAATTGCTACACATAGCACATTTAATGGACTGGGCATGGTCATTGTGGGACAAACTGTGCAAATGAGAGTGAACAGTAAAATCAGACATATACATAAAGCATAGCAATTTAAGACAAAAGACAAGACACCAGTATATTAACATTTTACTGGCCTAGAATAGTAAGCTTGTATCATGTGCTGTTACTCTGTATGCTTTATTAGCTTGGAGATAGGAAATACGATTCGTTGCTCCAAAGTCCCCTTCAAACTCCACACAAAAGGCAAAATTCTTATTAGCATAACTAATCTGATACTTAAACTTCTTGATTAGATGATGCTTCTCTGCCATGTGTATGTAATTAACATTTGCCTTTCCATTCAAGTTAACTATTAGTTTCTCACTGTGCATGTCTGTTAAAATATAAATAGTTATATACTATTTGAAACCTTGAGATCATTAAGGGTTTGTTTGACCTGCTGGTGAAGTGCCCATGAGCAAGCTAATATCCCCCATGATGCACAGGGATATATATATATATTGTGGAGGAATATGTTGAAAAACACATGACCATTACCCTGTGTCGCAGGTCAATAATATGATCTCTAACATTGAGACGGTGGTTAAAGGTCCCTTTTCGGTTTCATCATTATTTAAATGTATTTTAAAATGTTTCTGAAATAAAGGTTGGAAACATTAGCAGGACATTTGTATTTCCTAATTGCTGAAGCATATTCCACACTGATTTCATTATGCTTTCTCACACATCTGTCACGGTTGGACACATATCTTTAGGATTTTTGCACATTTTAAGCAAAATATAGGTAACTGCTATGACGATTATTTCCACCAGAATTTCACATTTACAGACGTACAGACGGTTCCATGGCAATAACACAAATATAAAGCATAACATTATCGATTATAAATAATATATTATAAACATATTATAAATAAGTATTACTTGAACACCTACTGAAAGCTGACTAAATGTATTACAAATTGAAGTTCAAGTAAAGTGTTACCCAGCAGGACTGACAAAAGTAAAGGTCAGCAAAAAGACATTCATATTTTCGATTTGGGACCACCAGGGTTTTTATTTATTCATTCATTCAACCTCAACATATCCATGTAAATCAACATTTCTCATTAGTATGGCATAAAGGAGAATAGAGTGGACAGTATATCCATATGGTGAAATTGCATCTTGAATTCAAAATGCCCGGATTGGAGAACAACATGGATATGTGCTGAAGGTGGAAGAGTACATGTGCCAGAAATGTAAACCGTCTCTTTGTGGAACCAGCGTCCTTGGTGAAAAGCTTGATCTCCTTAAAGTTTGGCGGATGATACACACGTCCAAACTTTCGCTTTATCCCTAATTCCTTGGTAACGATGTTCATAAGCTCATTTACAAAATGTGTGGTCCATTATCTCAGCTGATCTTACCTAGAATTCCAAACCTGGGAAACACATACTTACACAAGAACTTTGCTACCAACTTAGCATCTGGACCACTTGTAGGTACAGCTTCCACCCATCTACTGAACCTGCCCACAACTACCAACATGTATCTTTTAGCTCGGACTCTTTTAATCAAATCCACTTTCATCCCCACACTTCTTTAGGGGCGGCAGTATATCAGGAGGTAGAGTTCCCGCCCAGAAACCACAAGGCTCGAGTCCAGCTCCTCCTTGGGAAAAAAAAAAATGTCGTAGTGTCCTTAACACCTAACCCCAATTGCTCCCGTTGAGCAGGTTGGCGCCTTGCATGGCTGCCTCCGCCAACAGTGTATGAATATGTGTGAATGTGAGGCGAATTGTAAAGCGCTTTGGGCATCTGAAAAAGACTGTAAAAAGCGCTATATAAAATGCAGTCCATTTACCAAATCAAATCAAATCAGATGTATTGTCACATCACAATTACACAGGTATAAATATGAGTGACATTCTCGAGTGCAACAATGCAGTGTTAACAATATACACACACAATACAATCTAATCGAATATATTGTAATAACAAGATAACAATACAGAATCCAATATACAAATGTGCAAGATAAAGTACAATAAATCCTAAATGCGCATGCTACAAAGTGTCCTGCAGAGCCTAGCTGCCTCTTGAGCCTGGATGAGAGGCGACAAGTCTCCAGTGGCATGTGATTCTTCTGCCACAACAATCCCCAAGAAAGTAAATCCCACTGCTGCTTCTTTTGCCTGTTCAACAGCAAAGCTATAGCCCAAAGCTACAAGGGTATTTGTGTTGGCTGGTTCGCCAATTCAATGTGGGAGAAAAACTCATGCACCTGGGCCAGATTAGTGATGGTTCTCTTCCACACTGTTGTTCTTCTGAATAACAATAAGAACAACAATGACACAAGCTGACGCAGTAGTCTGACGCAGATATAGATTTACTGCAAGCTTTGTCCGAGTGCAATATACCGAGCTAGTCCATGGAGTAACTGCTCAGGCTTGGTTGAGTATCTAATTTTATGACCTCCAACACCATCACCAAAACACCAAATGAGGGAATATCTTTTGGAAGAAAGGTGTTCCATTTCTACGGCTAAACATCCAAACAGGAAGTCTTGTTTTCTGGTTACTCTGGCACATGTAATGGACCTTATGTCAAGCAGATCAGAGTGGGCTTTCCGCCTGAGCAACCCTAAAGTCCTAAGGTGCCTGCACAAAGTTAACAAACTAATGACTAATGCCATCTACATTACTGAAAGACACTAGTGTCTCCCAGTGTCTGAAATAAAAATGTATTCAATTAAACAGTTGTCATGTTGGCTTTCTGTGAAATGCATCGCTACATCAACATCTATCTTGTAGTATCTATCGTCTCGTACTCAGTCTATCGCTCCACGTGGATTATTGACCTTCACTCTGTTTGCCAACCTGTCTGCCGCCCGCACGGATCGTGCCCTGTGTTTCCTCCTGTCCTCCGCCACCACGCCGTCGCCCTCTCCAGTTCTCCACTCCTCGCTGCTGAACTTCGGACATTGTTCCCCGTCAGCTTTCCCATCAACTCTACAAGTAAATCTCCCTTCTCTAATCCCAGCCTCTGTGTCCTGTGTTTGGGTCTCCCCCGTTCCCCAACATAACACTAACATCATGTGTCATACAACTGTACTTAAGCTTCAATTAGGCTAGGGATGTAATGTAATTGACACACTCTTTAGAGCATATTAAATTGGCATCTTGTAGAGTTCAGTGTAAGAGGACCTCAGGTCAGCCCGTGTAATCCACCAGCACGCTTCAGCATCAGGGCAGTACAGACCAGCTCAAGACCAGTTTTGTGGTTTCTGAGATTTGTGAATTTCAACTTTTATAAGACCATAGGCAGCAGGATCAGCCGTCACATAAGCGCTGTGGCAGGTTGGTATATACAAGTAATATACCCATAAAGAAATACCATAAATGAATGCTATTATTGTTGTGGCTGTAGCCTCAGATAATCTCCTTCACAAGTCATCGAATGTTGTTTCATGACAGGTAACCACTGCCCCTCCTATCACCCCACCCACTTTCTGCTCAACGCCTTCCTTTCATTGACAATTAATAAAATGTGGGTTTCATTTGATAACGTGACATGACCCTTGTCTCTTTTCCCGAATGTCAGTCTTCATGCATCACAGTAGGGCCCCGACCAAAGAGCACGACTGATTATAGCTTATAGTGTAATTACACACTAGGTTTTGATAAGCAGCTGATGTGCAACAAAGGCCATTGCTTTCCACAAAGCGTTGTTATGCTCTTTATTGTGCCCCTGGTATGTTGGCACTTTGTCGGCCCACACCAAGCGTATCGCTGCCTACCCACAATGCCAAGCAGCACTCAGTCACAGTGCTGCCTTGCTACCTCCCAATATTTCCTCTCATCTGTCACAATTTGGGCACTTCAAACACCAGTGAATTGCACTGATTGTGAGCAGCTGCAGATGTTTCATACAAATGGGTCAGATCCCAACAGTCTCCCCTAATGAGACCATTGTTGTGCAAAGGGCAGTTGTGCGTATTATTGTAACAAACCATTGCATTGAGTGCCTTTCATCCATCATAAAAGCCAACACTAATTGGGTTTGTAGGCTTTTGTTTATCTGATGGGCCACGATGGTCATTATTTTCCCTTTTCAAAGCAGAATAGATCTTATTAGCATGTTTTGTCAATGTGGCTCAGTGTTAATTTGGAACCGTATCCAGGTCTGCATGCTAATAGTGAGGACTTTACACCTCAGTTTAGATAACCTTTCATTTGGATACATCTATGGGGTGACACATGTTCCAGCTTAAATGATTTTTGTAGTGAGAAAGAGGACTGCCCGGGCCAATTCTTTCATCCTGCACCTGCTGCTTTTCTTGGCACCCCTGTTCACTCCCACAAGACCCTGCAATAAAGAACAGGACCCATGCTGCATTACACTGAATGTATAGCTGTCAGCTTAAATACCCTAAGAGAGTACCAATAAAAGGAGTATGGCCTTTTTAACTACACTCCTTTATCTAGAAACAAAATATAACATTATCACGAGCAAAAGAATACACACAGAATTAGATCGCATATAGCAAGTTATAAGATACAAAGGGTTTATTCTAAAAACAAAAATAAATAATGTGCATACAAATGAAACCAACTGCAAGGCACCTAACTAACCAATGGAGCAGCTCCATTTTCCATCTTGATGATATTACAAATTGTAGTATTAGTTTGCTGGTTTTTAGCTTTGGGCAAAAGTTGTTCATGTTTCAGTCTGGTCTAGACTACAGGAGTAACATTTATGCATTCTTAAATTGAGCGGTATTCCCCATAAAAACAGATAAAGCCAAAAGCCTTACCCTGGTTCATTGAGATCACACGCTGATGGAGACAAGCTGAGCGTAAAAAAACTGCCCCAAAATGTACAAAGCTTTCCTAACTCTTGAGTCATGCTTCATACAAATTGTGCACTGAGCTCCTCCCCCAGATACGGACTACTGAAGCCTCCTCAGAGGTCTGTGAAGAACGTTTAGCACAGAGAACTTTAAGGTGACTGGGCCTTGAATATGAATTCAGGAATCTCTGCTGCATTGAGCTGTTTGATGCCCATTTCAGCGTCTCTTCTGAGAAACATTAAGTAAAGTACACGGCACGGTGGCATGCGCAAGGAAATAAAGAATTTGTTTGGTTGAAGTTTATTTATTTATATAGCACTTTGAAAAACAAAGCAAGTTTGTACCAAAGTGCTTTATAAGATATTTATTGTGCAAATATAGAATGTACCAAGAGATGCAAAGATGTACACACATAAACACATACACAACTATAACACAGAAGGGCAGATGAAAAAAGAGCAAAAACACACACTATCAATTGAAGGCTTACATACAGGCATAGAAACATCCATCCATCCATGTGACAAACATATCAATTGCAATTAAAAGCCTTGGAGTAACCTTGTTGTAAGCAACTAAGGGACCTGTCAGTACTGTAGGGAGTAAGGAGTTCTGAGATGTAGGCAGGGGCGAGACCATGCAGGGCTTTAAGCACAAAGGGCCGGATCTACTAAGATCCCAACTACAGGGTACTAATTTGAGTATGCATTCTAAAAGTTTGCGCGTTTGCTTGATTTGCAGGTGATTTACTAGGAATTATTGTGTAAATAGCAGGTGCAAACGTGGTGGAGACAGCGGTATTTAAATGAGGGTTTTGCTTGTTTAATGGTTTGCACCATGGATAGTTTGGATGGGCAACGGGTATTTTGGTGAGTAATATAATATATGTAGAATTCTGAAAGCCCCATCTTGAATATTAATTGAGGCAAAAGTACTAACTGGATAAGACGTGTTATTTTGCACATTTGAAAGATGCAGATCTCTGTGCTGTTAGTAGATCCGTTTGCGAGGGTGGCAGCCTGTTAAAGCGGCTCCCACTTTCTGTATTTATTCGCTAGTTTTTCGTTTGTTGTTGATGTTACATTTTCCAACATCTGAACTCTATGCTTATAGCTAGCACGTGATTTGAATCGGCCAGCCAGCTAACAGATAATGTTTGCTTATACCTGGGAGGCGCTCCTCGCATTTCAGACTATAGGATCTGAGCTGCTGCTCCTTTGCGTCGAAAGGAGCCAGTTGAGGTGGTTCGGGCCTCTTGTAAGGACGCCACCTGGTCGCCTCCCTAGGGAGGTTTTCCAGGCACGTCTAGCTGGGAGGAGACCACGGGACAGACCGAGGACTAGGTGGAGGGATTATATCTCCACGCTGGCCTGGGAACGCCTTGGGATCCCCCAGTCAGAGCTGGTTAATGTGGCCAGGGAAAGGGAAGTTTGGGGCCCCTGCTGGAGCTGCTACCTCCGCGACACGACTTCGGATAAGCGGTTGAAGATGGATGGATGAAAGCATTACTACCCCTTATTTCTGACACAAGTACTAAGCCAAATTGTAATAATTTCAACGAGGGCAGGTTGAATGACTAATGAAATGCAGCCAATAACTAATAATCAGTGAGAAAAGGGTGCACAGCCTCAAAACAAGTTGAAGCCTAAATCTGTGGTCTTCTGTCTTCTGCTTGTTTTTTAGTGCTAGTGGTAGAAACAGAGACAGAGGATGGTGAGGAAACTCCTTCAAAGACACGGGCCCTAAGGTCACACACCAGTGACTTGTGCACATCCAAGCGAGCGCCTCACCTGCTGCCAATACAGTGCATCATTTGCAAACATGAACATTTTTTATATGAGCCACACAGCCGGAAAAGAATGAAAGAAAAACGGATTAAGTGTGAAACGCTCACTGCAGGGAAGTTGCTTCTTGCAGCTCAAGGGAGACAGGATGAGAGTCTGATTCTGCATATCCGGGACAGGGACTTAGTGGCCAGTGAAGCATGATACCACTTCACCTGCTTCAGAGATTACACTCTTTACCTGTACAAAAACAAAAATGAGAAAACAGAAAGCAATCTAAATTAAAATGTATACAAGTATTTCTTTGAAACAGTGATTGAAGAGAAGCTTTTATAAAATGGGAGGTGCTTTGACTGTCAAAGCTGAATATGCAACATGGTTCGCTAGGCGGTTTAGAAGTATATTATGATCAGCTGTATCAGATGCCACCCTCAGAGGCAAGGAGTAAGTCTTTTACCACCTTTGTGAGAGCGGTCTCAGTGCTATGGAGAGACCTGAAGCCAGATTGAGACAGTTCAAAAAGACTATTGCAAGACAGATAGTCTGTTAATTGGATAGCTAGTTTGTTATCTAATTTATCTGTTTATCAAACTTAAGAGCACTGTCAAATATTACACCCAGGTTCTTTGCATACAGTAGGTGGAGAGATGATCCAGGCTCTTAGTAATGACATATATAGAATACGGAAACAGTCCAAACAATAAAAGCTCATTTTCATTTAGTTGTAAAACATTGTGTGCCATGCGGTATTTAATGTCCTGTAAACAATTAATCAGTATAATAAGCACAGCCTAGTTGCAGGATTTGAGTGGAAGGTAGATTTGGGTGTCGTCAGTGTAGCAATGTAAATAGATGTTATAGTTCTGAATAATTTTTCCAAGTGGGAGCATATACAGGTTGAAACAAACCAATATAACCTATTGAATGCCTGGTGACAGTATAGGCTGCATCTCGTGGTAAGGCAGCATGGTTGCTTGCAGTAGCCCAGATATGTGCATGTATCTCAGGCTGCCATAGATCCTCTGTAGCCTTTACCCTGGTGGTGCCCACCTATTCATACCCATGTTGCACTGTACTATCGCCATAATAGAGGAATGAATATCTGATAACTGCCCATTGTGTCATATTGGCTAATAATGGATGGGAAGTCCATACCGTAGTTTTTGAAGCCCGCGTTTCAAATGCGTTCTATCTTGGCAATGACACCGATGTTAATTTATTTAGTAACTGTTAAATGTATTTTTGGGATGAGACTGGAATGAACCAGACGTTGTAAACCATTATCGTGAAAGTACGCAAACAATGTTAACCTCACTAGAGCTTATTCTAACGTTCAATACATATCTGAATGCCCACTCATCTTTATGCTATCAGATATGTCAGATAGATTACTAGGCTACTGCTGTTCCATTGTATAGTGTTTGCAAAGGAATTACAAGTCTACAAAAGTATGTACACATAAACATGCAGCATCACTACAGTTACTTCATTACATTACTGCATTTAGCAGATGCTTTTATACAAAGCGACTTACATATCATCATACCGTTGGCAGAGGCAGCCATGCAAGGTGTCAACCTGCTCAATGTGAGCAATTTGGGGTTAGGTGTCTTGCTCAAGGACACTACGACAGATTTCTTTCTCCCGGGAGGAGCTGGACTCGAACCTTCAACATTGCGGTTGCTGGGCGGAAATCTCTACCTCCTGAGCTACTGTCACCCCACTAAGATTTATTGCCAACAGGGTAAATTCATAGTCTAATTCCATTAAACACTCTGCTGTCTGCTCAGAGACTCCATGTGCCTCTTCTCTATCCAAATTAATAACAGTTAGTTTGGGATTTCGTACAGCCAGAGAACCATGTGCAATTATGTAAGGATGCCCTCAAATGCATTCCACCATGCGGGTATTTCTTTCTGCACATATTCAACTTGGAGAATGGTACCGATCTGTATTGAGCAGGCAAGGTCAATTACATGGTGCAGTGATTCAGATGTTGTAGTAATAGCGTAACAGTGTCATAGAGTGTTACTTTATAATGAATAACTTTAGCATGTTTTTTCTCCTTAACAATTTTCCTCTTAAACACTATGGGGAAATTAGGAAGGAAAAATGCATAGTTATTCATGCCTATCTTGAAGCAGCATAGAAGCAATATGATTTGAAGCTGGTCTAATAATTCAGATGCTTGTTTACAATTGTATCCCAACCACATAGCCCACAGTGTCTCAGAGTAATTTCGTGGTCACAGTTGAATCCTCATAGAAATGCACTGAGATGCAGAAGGGCAGGAAGAGAACCTGACAATAAGAAAATGTCTAGTCATGTTTATGCTTTGTAGTCTTAGAAGTCACTGTGTATTGATAACTATTGGCTACTGTATGTATGAAAATTGAAAATTTTATTTCATTGAATGTAATCTTAATCTGTCCAAACATTTTTGCACTCAGAAATGGGGCGACGATACACAAACAGGCTTGTAGTTGGGAAGTTCTACTCTACTATATGATTTAGCGGTATCACAAATTATAAGCTGCAATTTAATATCAGTGTCATTATTTCACATCTAAATAACACAAAATAAAAGTTCCTAAATAAAAAAGGTGGAAAAATCACCATCATTCCATTAATTGGTGTCCCTGTGAAATGCAATATGTGGCTAAAGCTGATGTTTGATTTAGAGTCATGAGCCAGTTGCATTATTCACAAACTGTGTCAGTGGAAAAATACATGAATCATTAGTGACAAGGTTATGGGAGTATGGAATTTATTAGAGTCCTCTGAACTAACCCCTGGCTAGTTGTGCAACCCAGTCAGTGATGCCTCTCATTTTTGATTAGTCAACACAGTCTTATCTTACTCACCAATGTGGCTACTGTAATAAGGTCCTCATCTGCCATTTTAATTTGAACACACATGTGAATAGTTCAGTTCTGATTAAATCATTTTGATTCTACCATCAAGATATCTGAAAAGGGGGGGAAAGGCGTAGAAAAGGTTCACTACTTAAAAACATTTTCAAACAAAGGGCATGCATATTCACATTTATTTAAACATATATGAAATGCTGCATATACCATCAGCATTTCCTTTTGAAAACCACAAATGTAATGTCAATTATGTGCAAGTAAATGAGCTTAATGTCCATAATACCTTCTCACAAACAGGTTGCTGAAATGCCTATCTGTCATTTAACTCTTCATTGAACTTGTTCATTTTTTATATGAAAATTGCTAAAGTAAATAACATTTAGCATAAACAAGGACAACATCACTGACTTTGAAGCAAATCATTGTGGGTGAGTTTACTGAGTCCAAAAAACAAATTTAGCACTGTCATGGTTAATAAAATAAAATATGTCAAATATACATTATGTGATGGTGGTAGAGTTCTGAGATGAACATAATATCAGTGGTTGGAAAATTGGTATAACCTCTAAATGCGCTTTCTAGTTCAAGCCTGTTATTACCTGGCAACAGTGCCCAAGCAGTTATTGTGTATCATTACTCACAAACATAACACACCTTCATGGATTATCATATGAATAAATGACCATAATAACAGCAATTAAGCACTGCACGTGGGGACATTTAAATGGCTGTATTAAATTAAACACATCTCAAACGAGTCAAATGAGTGTCTCTTATGTGAAAGGCATGTTTTATAAGGAGTAAACCAGGCATATACATCAAGTTCCATAAGTATTTGACACACTCTTACTTTTATTACTTCAGACATGAAATGACTATGAGGTTCAAGTGCAGACTTTCTGCTTTAATTTCATTGTATTTTCAGACATATTGGATGAATAACTAAACAGCTAAAAAACTAGAGCCATTTCTGTAAAAGCTATAAGTAGCTGGCTAGATTATGATTACATTCCACAACACAATTTGTCAACAATGATTCTGTCCATTGATCTCTCTGGATGTCAGAATCCATTCTTTGAAATCATTACATTCTTTATTTCAATTGCTCTTTGCTGCCTTTTCCATTTCAGTGTATCTATTTGAGTGTTCACCTATACATTCACATGGCTCTAAATCATTGAGGCACAATGCAGTGCATGGTTGACAATGAGGAAAAGTCAATAATAATCTGGGTTAACAATTCAGTGGTGAACTATCATGCTGCTATCACAGAGCTTTAAGATTTTCAGCATTTTTCACTATTAACATTCCCAGCGGTGAACTATCATGCTGCTATCACAGAGCTTTAAGATTTTCAGCATTTTTCACTATTAACATTCCCATAGATGTTTCCCTGGCTTGACATTGACCTGTTCATTCCTGTTTGGTTCTCCGTTATTCCGTCCTTTGGAAAGCATGTGGTAGTTGTAGAGAGATTGCTCTGAAATGTAGCTTGATTTAAAAAAAAAGAATAACAATTTGCAAAGTACAAATCCATGAATTAGGAAGGATTTAGTTTTGATTAGATGGTTTTGATTCGAGAAAGGACTGGCAATTGCTCACCTATCAGAGTGCTGTGGCATGATAGATACACGCTTGACAACAGCCTATATTGGCTTACCTTGTTGCTAATCAACATCCTCCCTTGGAGATGTTCCCATTAGGGTGCATTAATCTACCACGTCCAAAGTGGCAGAGAAAGGCTTGTTGTCTCTTTGTGCCTCCTTTCCTCATGCCTCCAGGTTCACCATTTCATCTGGTTATCCTCCAGCACCCCCACAAATGGAAAGTGAATTGGAAAGTGAATTGCACATGACCATCTGTGCAATTGGGGCAGAGGGGAGCTAATAGTTCCACACATGGGTTCAAACTCTCATCACTCTTAACCCTGTGAGGAGAGCCAAGTAGTAAACAGCCTTCTCAGCTGGACAAACCATTTACAACTAATGTGTTGATGGCAGGTTAAGAGGAATGTGGGGAGGGGATGGGCCAAGCCCAGCACTAAATCCCCTGAGAAACCAAAATTATTTTGAAACGTTTCTGTCTTACTGAGGTGTAGCCTTGTACCTAAAGGGGAAAAATGTAATGTCTTCAAAAGCCCTCATCTGTCTCTATTTAGCAATCACAGCACTCACATGTTGTGTAGCGTTCGTTGGCAGTGGTTATTCACTAATATAATAGAAGCACGCAAGACATTTTCTATCCACCAACAAGAGTGCATCTCAATAGGTCGTGTTATGATGGTATTATGACTCTGGTCAAGTCTGACCCCTGGTTAGTGGTTGTGTAGTGATGATGGGTGATGGGAAAACAGGACATTCTTCCCCCAGCAGCAAACACGAGTAATATGGTGAGGCTGTGGAGCACCATTAACTAATGTAAGGTATATTTTATTGGACGAACACTACAACTTTGAATTGACATTAATGGAATAATTGCTGAATAAACTCAGCAATGGACTTCAGCCAATGCAAAAAAAATGAAATGGAACATTATAAGATCATCTACGTCTATGAAAATGTCTTTCTATGTATGGTGATAATCCAGTTTCCCCCTTGAGGATGAAAAAAGTGTATTGTATCGTATTAATGTTGCAAAGTTCACTTCAATTGTCAGCATGAAGACTGGGGGTACAACACCAACACACTCGACGGAGACAACATAGCTGCTTGGGCAGCCAACAACTGCCTGGTCCTGTTATACGATCTCAAGGGCGCAGCCAGCTTTCTCTGCTACAGCCCTGTTGTCAAGACTCGGCCGGAGGAGACAAGAGCACCGGGAGGAGGCTGTCAATTCCATCAACTTCTCGCACTCCAGCCGCAAGTAATGGAGTATCCTGAACAACCTCACTGGCAGGTCAAGACACTCCCCTCATCACTGTCCCATTTCTGCAAGTAAAATCGTATCACAATTTGTGAAAAATGGGGTATACGAGGTTAAAGACTGCTAGTCATCACGACTCGTGGCAAAATAAGTATCTGACCTATGGAGGGCCCCAACAGCTAGCAAATGAATTCACACCGGAGCTGCCGCCCTCCAGCACCTAAAGCCAGGAAAAGCTCCGGGCCCTGATTCCATCTGCCCAGAGCTTATATTCCATGCCATACCTACCCTGAAGTCCTGGTTAAGAGCTTTCCTCTCTTCCTGCTTGTGCCAACAACAACAAGATCCCCAAAATCTGGAGAAGAGCCCTAATTGTTGCGATCCCTAAGCTGAATAAGCCTGAAGGGGACCGTAAGAGTTACCGTCCCATCTCCTTGCTCTGCATCCCCTTCAAGATCCTTGAGCGTCTCATCTACGCCGGCGTCACACCGAAGGGAGATCGACCATAGACCAAGTCACTTTTATGACTCAAGACATCGAGGACATCTTTTCGTTCAAGAAGAAGGCCGGAGCCATCTTTGTCAATCTGTCGGCTGCCTACGATACCATATGTCACGCGGCCTCACCTGCAAGCTGCTCCACCTGCTGCCGGACAGGCACATGGTCAGTATGATCCTGGAGCTTGTCCAGAATCGCAGCTTTACCCTCACCACAGCGGACAGCGGACAGCGAAGCAGGTTACGATGCCTCAAGAATGGCATCCCCCAGGGATCTATCCTGGCTCCCCTCTATAAGATCTACACTTATGACATGCCTGATACAATCTCACGGAAGTATGCCTATGCTGATGACCTCGTGTTGGTGTACTCCCCTGGAGACTGGCAGTCACATGAGGGGACTCTGAGCCAAGACATGCAGATACTAGTGGCAAATGGAGGTTGAAACTCAGCGAGGCAAATACGGTGTCGGCGGCCTTCCATCTTAACAACAGGGAGGCCAAATGTGAGCTCCGAATACATATTGGCGGAACACCCCTGCCATATTGCGCTGAGCCAACTTACCTCAGTGTGACATTGGACAGGTCGCCTTGTGTGCTATGATGTGTGCTTTGCGAGTGATGGCAGTGTCAATGAGGGCTGGGAGATTTGGGAGTAGGGAGACCAACGGGCTTGGAGGTGTAGCATGTGATTTTGAGAAGTTTGTTTCTATTGGAGACAGTGAGCATGGTGAAGTAGCATGTGGAGCAGTAGAGGAGACTGATGCTCTATGATGCTCCTGTACAGGAGGAGCAGGAAGTGGGATGGGACTGGAAGTGTCCTGAGTTTCCAGATG
>OMOT01029805.1:0-14488 GCA_900312575.1 Acanthochaenus luetkenii | reverse complement strand
AAACAGGGGAAGTAGAAGGGAGAGAGAGGCTGTCCATTTTACTTGCAACTTACATCAGTAGGTCAAACCACACACACCGCTTCCCACAAACACACACACGCGTGTGCGCGCGCACACACACACACTTGGGATGTTTTTTTTTTTTTTATATATATTATTTTTACACGTTTACTCTTAGAATTTTGCCATGTTTTCGCGGTTAACCATAACATGATGTCATAGCCATAGATACCGGTCGGAAACTCAGGTAGCTGCTAGTAAGTAAGTAAGCAGTTATGAAGGATTAACGTTAGGAGGTAAATATAGGTTAGAATATACTTAGTTAAATAAACTAGTGAAATTCTAATAAAACAGAATGCTACCATGGAGTGATTTTGTTGTTGTGACAGACCTTCAACTGTCCTGATTATGTCATGTGAGATGCCTCTCGTGACTATAACTAGGGCAGGCTACTATTATTATAACACATCGTCGATTATATTATAATACAGGATACTACTAATAATAATGCATGAATAAAGAGAAGTTCTAAATTGACGTTCTTTTATTTGTAATAAACAAAACATTGTACGCCTATCCACCAACATTGCTGCTCAGCAATCACCTGCATTTTCCTCAGGAAATGCACATCTGTAGTTATTGATGAAATTGTGTCCCTGAAAAAAAAAAGTGCATGCTGTGTAACAATGCTACAAATTGACTCTGGTATGTGCTATGTTATATTAATGATATGCTAATAAGTGATACAGAACTTGCTTAGGCTACATTCCATGTGAGTGTCGCACCATAATTACTTTGAAACATTGAGGCGTCTAATGGCAGTGACGATGAACTCCTGTAACTCCTTTGTGCATCCACTGTCGTGTTTGTGTCACCTGTGTGTGCAGGTGAAAAGCATCCAAGACGCCATCCGGGATAAGAAACAGCGGTTTAACTTCATGGGAGAGGAAGTGAATCTTTGCCCCTCCGTCGGAATCTTCATCACGATGAATCCAGGCTACGCCGGCAGGACCGAGCTACCCGAGAACCTCAAGGCTCTCTTCAGGTTGGTAAAATGACCAGACTAGTTACTGTGCACACCGAATGCTTTGCTGTGGGTGACACACCATCTATTTATCTAGCTGGTAATATGAACCTGCGCTATTACCTGAACTCGTTTTAATGCGTCCTCAATTTTTTTCCTGCAGACCATGTGCCATGGTGGTGCCGGACTTTGAGTTGATCTGTGAAATCATGTTGGTGGCTGAGGGCTTCATTGATGCTCGAGTCCTTGCTAGGAAGTTCATCACCCTCTACACACTCTGTAAAGAGCTGTTGTCCAAACAGGTACTATAAGCAGGGTTCCCACGGTTGTGAAAATCCTGGAAAAGTTATGGAATTTGAACATTTGCTTTCAGGCCTGGAAATGTTTTGGAAAATTGTAAAATATCATTATATTTTTGGAAAAGTCATGGAATTTGAATAATGATACTAAGTTCAAAATAAGAAATAATTAAAATAAAAATTGACAAATATGAGTAGGCTAAACTGCAGTAAGTCAGATTGCAAAGCGGTTGCTATGAGACACAGTAGCAAAGCAAATATGTACAATGTTATCAAACAGCAAAGTATTATTTGCAGAAATTATAAGGGCGCTGAAAGTCACACAATTTGGACAATTAATGTGCTAATTTGGGGCAGCTTTTTCTAACCATGTTCCCTGACTGCCAAGTTTTTAAACAGTGACAGTGATGTTACTAATGCTAATGTTAGAAGCAAGCATATAGTGTCACGCAATGTTATGTCATACAACATGTTTTCATGTCATTCAAAACAATGCCCTGTAATGCAAAATGGTGTGATGAATGTTTGGTATTCTATTTGTGCACAAGAAATAAGTTCCTTAGGCAGGGTAAAAATTACAGCCTTTTTTGATCGTATTTTAATTTCTTTAAATTTATTTTTTTAGTTAAATTTGAGGTATTTGTCATTCTTCAAGTTATAGTGCACAGTAAAATAAAATGTCAATATCATAGCATTTGTAAAAGTTGCTTTATAAATTATGCCACAGTACTACAGTCATGATGCAAAATATGTGAGGGAACCCTGTATAGGCTTTGATAGATGTTACGCCTCTGATATGGTCAGAAAGGGCCAGATCCATTTCCACTTTAAGGTTGAACAACAACAGACATCATTGTTCTTTTCATACTTGAGCTCTGCAGAGGCTTTTGATAAAGAAGTCTCAGATTCTGCCAAACAAGAACTGGATTTATCTAGTCTAAGTGAATGGACCCATATATATGTATATATTACACACATATGAAAAGAAGGCTGTGGGGTGTTTGGACGTTATTCCATTTAAACTTTTCTTCATTCCTCTTTTGAAATCCTACTGCGGATGTTGCACCAATATTTGGATTATTAATAGTCATAAAATAACTTGCAGTGCTGACTGATAGTAACATCAACGTAGGTTAGTGATTTTATGACCCTTTAATTATGGATGAATATCCTGTGATCGCAGGCCTGTTTAACTGTCGTAGCACAGTGCTTCCATTTTATAGCGGTTTTATGAAGCTCAAGTTCTTTTTGTAATGAAACTGACATTTTAAATATCACCTCAATTGTGTTGTTTAGCTTTTTCAAAGTTGTTTGAGTTTCATAGCACGTTTGTGTATCCTCCGTCCTCTCGCTCCTGTATATCCTTCACTGATGTTTCTCTGGCCTTTACTGTAGGACCACTATGACTGGGGACTCCGAGCCATCAAGTCAGTCCTGGTGGTGGCGGGCTCACTGAAGAGAGGAGACCCGGGCCGAGCGGAGGACCAGGTACTGATGAGGGCTCTGAGGGACTTCAACATACCCAAGATTGTGACCGATGACATGCCTGTGTTCATGGGACTGATAGGAGACCTGTTCCCTGCCCTGGACGTCCCCAGGAAGAGGGACCTGGACTTTGAGAAGCATGTCAAGGAGTCTGTTCTGGACTTGAAACTACAAGCCGAGGACAACTTTGTGCTCAAGGTGATCTTAATTTACCAACAGCCTCCTGAATGTCTTCAACTCATACTTGTCTGCTGCTGTTTATTGAATTCTCTTTTGATGACGACTCAAGAATCTAAACGTCAGTCCCGCAAGAGCGTGAGCTGACCGCTAAGCCGAGGATGAAGGGTTGTCTGTGAACCGCAAGCAAAGCCCCCATGGGGTTTCATCTTTAGCAATTTAGACAGATATTTCAGTTGTAGCACTTTCCTTTAGATGTATCTTAGTTCTTTCCAAAACCTATTTACCTTGTGTCATACTGTTTAAGTGGGAAATAGACATTAGTGTCAAACAAGTCTGCAGGATCTGGATGAATTGGGCAAATATAGCAGAAACCCAATGGTTTGCTACAGTGTGAGTTCAGGTGTCTGAGCTGCTGACCTAATTCTTGTCATTATACACACACACACATGATACAAAGCATTTTATGTCAGAGGCTGATGAACGCAGGACCAGGGGAAATAAGTGCAATCTGCCTCAGGTCAAATGGACACAGAGACCACATAATAACACTCCATCAATGGAGGCTGGCGCTGCACCACTTAACCCTGACATTGTGCGAGACAGCCATGGAAATAAACAAAGAGGAGGAGAAACAGAGAGAGCGAGAGAATGGCTGACCGGTCAATAACAAGCATCCACCCCCACAGCCTGAACTTTTGCTGTCTTTGTTTGTGTGGCTACCCTTTTGATTTCAGACAACGAGGGGAACCAGTGAGGTGAGAGAGACCGCATACCTTTAGCGTTAGCCTGCGGTAGCATTAGTCCTCGGCACATCAAAGCAGTAATCAGCTGGGGACTTTGAGAGTCTAAAGCCGCCTGCGCTCAGTCTGAATGGATTAAGGGTGGGAGCCACGAGGAGCCCGGTCAATGGCATTGATTGAGCATGGCAATTGTATGTTTGAGTGGAAGTGGGGAGGACATTTCTCTCCCTCTCTCTCTTACTCTCTGTTACACACACAGATTGTGTCACCTCACATCTTTGAACGGAAAGACAATGTTGCACCCCAAGTCAATCAAATGTTTAAGGTCCTGCAAGCACAAGCGTGATATTTTGACGGGGTGCAGATGGAGGCTGTCTGCGGCCCCCGTTTGGCTTGTGCAAGCAGTGAAGACAGCTCCTGTCCCTGGTTGTAGCTTGTGAACAGTGCACTAAGCTGCTGTGCTGCGTTGCAGTGCGTCACACTACACCCTGCCATTCTGCATAAAATCATGCACACTATGACCCATAATATTGAATATTCAGTGTGAGTTTTAATATAATAGAGTGAGTGATACAGTGTAGTACCCAATAAAAGGGTATGCTACCCTATAAAAAGGTGTTTACTTGCATGCCACATTATCAGTGTCCTCTACATGATGTAAACAAAGCGTAAGCCAAAAGACCATTTTTAATCCCCCACCCACTCTCTGTCTTTCTGTCTTGCCCTCTGCCAGGTGGTGCAGTTGGAGGAGTTGTTGGCGGTGCGCCACTCTGTGTTTGTGGTGGGTAACGCAGGCACTGGGAAGAGTCAGGTGATGAGGTCACTCCAAAGGACCTATCAGAACACGAAGCGTCGGCCTGTATGGGCGGACCTTAACCCCAAGGCTGTTACCAATGACGAGCTTTTTGGCATCATCAACCCGGCAACTAGAGAGTGGAAAGACGGTGATTAAGAAACAGTGTAGAAACCTGTGTAACCTGTAACCAGTGGCATATTGTGCCAGATCTAAGCAACCCAAATGTGTATTAACTCACCGAAACTCTTTCTCCCCAGGCCTGTTCTCCAATATAATGCGTGAGCTGGCCAACCTCAGTCACAATGGGCCTAAGTGGATCGTTTTGGATGGAGACATTGACCCGATGTGGATCGAGTCGCTCAACACCGTCATGGACGACAACAAGGTGTCATTGTGTTTGACTGAAATAGGAGGTGTCGCGCTCTGCTTATAGTCGCTATCTAAGAAGGTCATAATGACTAAGGTGTATAGTTATATGCGTCTGTTGTGATCTACTCATCTACTGACACAAGGGAGTAGTAAGAGAACTTAGGACGTATCAGTACAGCTTGTGCATACAGTGCTGAGAACGGTAAAGATAGCTGAGGACAGTGAGTGACCTAGTCCTGACTAAGGCTTTGTGAGAGTCACAAAAGAATACTAAAAAACATGCTGCTTTTGAAGTGATGTCCATGTTTCCCCACTGTGTGTAAACACCCTATCTATTTCTGTTAGGTGCTGACCCTCGCCAGTAATGAACGCATCCCTCTGAACCCCACCATGAGGCTGGTGTTTGAGATCAGTCACCTTCGCACGGCTACCCCCGCTACTGTGTCCAGAGCAGGTATAGTCGCCTCTCCTCCGTTGTCTTTCCTTCCTCTCACTTCCCTCTCTGCCTCCACGCCGTCCTCCTTTTGCACGTACTCGCTAAATGCATCAAAGTTCCCTCCCTTGCTGTTTTGTCTTTCCAGGCATCCTGTACATAAACCCAGCAGACCTCGGCTGGAACCCGCCGGTGTCCAGCTGGATTGACGGGAGGCAGGTCCAATCAGAGAAGGCAAACCTGACCATACTGTTTGACAAGTACCTCCCCTCTTGCCTGGATACCCTCAGATCAAGGTGAAGCAAGAGTGGCTCTTCTCAACTTAGTCTGTCCAATAACTTCATTTCAGATTTTGAACGTCACAAGGAAAATGCCATTTTGATGGTGTCTTGCTGCCATAGTTCAATTACTTCTGGTTGAAACAGAGTGTTGGGGCGGTACATAACGTGGGGAGGGAATGTTCAAAAGTGGGCAGGTTGGACCATAACAAACATGGCAAGTGACTCAGAAGAACTGGATGCTAGCCTGCATTCTATTGTAGAGGACCGCCTCCTCCTACACCTCCATTACCGACGTTATTGGAGAGGACAACATAAACAGGAAGTGGAGGAGGAAAAAGGAGAGGAGGAATATTTTGTCCCAAAATGCACCACCGTACTATGTTGCCACTTTTATCATTTATAAAGTTGTGCAGTTGCGGGTTTTGTATAATTTAAGTGGAGGAGTGGGGGTTGTTAAAAAATCTGTGACGGTATTATTGGTAGGAATTTGTATGTACGCCTACTGGTACCATGTAGGTGTACACTCACAGTAAGTAAATAACCACTAAAAATACACCGTTTTCTAGGAAGTAAAAAGTAATTTTCCATTTCATTGTGACTTCAGGCACAGCAGTTCTTTTCCATACTGAGTTATACTGTGTGTGTGTCTTTGCCCAGATTTAAGAAGATCATTCCCATCCCAGAGCAGAGTATGGTCCAGATGCTGTGTTACTTGCTGGAGTGTCTGCTGACTCCAGAAAACACCCCGCCAGACTGCGCCAAGGAACTCTATGAGCTCTATTTTGTCTTCGCCGCTCTCTGGGCCTTTGGGGGAGCCATGTTCCAGGACCAGGTACTGTGTGGACCTCTGGGCATGTGAGACACTTACTAAGTGGTTGCATAAAGAGGGAAAAGAACGAGACATACTGTATTTTTCTCTTGCGTTGTGGGTAGTCCAAGGTATTATTCAAGCTCTGACGGTTCTTATGTAAATGAACCCTGTCTCTCTATTTATGAAAAGTCATTCGGAATTGTCCATTGGATAAATTGCAGTTTTTGAACACAGAGATCTCCATCTGAAAATGAAGCGGGCTCCGTTCCTCTCAGCCCTAAACAACACAGGCTGGCGGAATTTAAATCAGCAGGAGAGCTGTGGTGAGCAGTTGCTAAGCAATCCAGTTAGCGCTGTACAGTAAGCGCGTCCATCTAAGTTATGGGATAAAACTCCTCTCCCCTTGGTACAAATGTACACCACTTTATTTCCCCATCACAGGTAGCATTTAAATGCTAAGTGGTTTTATTGACTGGAGGTCTGGTAGTGAATAGAGGAGACAGATATTGAGGGGTGGGGAGGCAGAGAGGAAGGTGAGGAAATGCCAGCCAGCAGGTGATGAGGCTACTCCGCTGACAGATGGATAGATAGGCCTGCCATCTCTCATTTTCTACCCATCAACTGTTATGGATGTATCTCTATGTCGTGCGATTTATTTGTCTCCTTGTTTGTATTCGCACCAGTATAAATCATCAGATCTATAGCTACTATATCGAGGAGAAAAGTAGAGCGGAAGTCATTTTTGAGTATTGACATGTCGCCTACCCCCTGTGTTTCTCTGTGTTTACTCTGTGTGAGTGCAGCTGGTCGACTACAGAGTGGAGTTCAGTAAGTGGTGGGTGACGGAGTTCAAAACCATCAAGTTCCCGTCCCAGGGTACGGTGTTTGATTACTACATCGACCCTGAAACCAAGAAGTTTGAGCCCTGGTCCAAAATGGTGCCCAAGTTTGAGATGGATGCAGATACACCACTTCAGGTGCAACATTTTGTAGATTATTCATTCTTCAAACAACTGTTTGATACTGGAGGTATTCTGACTTTATTTTGCCAGTTATTTTACTGTATTCTCAAAGGCCAGTGTGACACTGGTGGAAATCAAATGTAGGCCTGTTCATATAACAAAATGTCATAGTACGATTATCTATACCAATATTATCTCGATATACGATATTATCTCGATAATGATTAAAATGATGTTTACATCATAAACAGTACTGTAATATGCTCCAATTACTTAAAAACAAATTTATTATATCAATCACAAGACATTTTACTTTTTTCTCAAAGAACAAAATGATAAAATTAGTGGCGGTGTCATGATTGTTGTTGTTTTTTACCGCAAATTATAGTAATACCAGTTATTGTCACATCCCTAATTACATGTTCGTTTGTAGTCTTAAGAGGTTTTCAGAAAACAAAGACCCATTAACAGAGGATTGAAACATATAAATCAATGTCCATGTGTGTGTGTTCCATGTGCAGGCATGTCTGGTCCACACCACAGAGACTATTCGGGTCCGTTACTTCATGGACCGGCTCCTGGAGCGCCGTCGGCCCATCATGTTGGTCGGGAGCGCCGGGACTGGGAAGTCTGTTCTGGTTGGGGACAAACTGGGATTGCTGGACCCAGAGAAATACATGATCAAAAACGTCCCCTTTAACTACTACACCACCTCTGCTATGCTCCAGGGTAGGCGCTATGTATATGTACCGGTATATCGGGCTGTATCTCCTCCCAAATAATCAATTATCGCCATTGAACCCCGACTGTTATTCCAAGGTGCTCCATAATAAATACTGACAATTCACTCCAACTGACAGTCACATCTTTTTCAATGCTCATCCTTTCTATTCTACCATTTCCGCCATCTACCCGCCCTGCTCCTCCATACGCCCTCTCACTAGCGGTGTTGGAAAAGCCCCTAGAGAAGAAGGCAGGACGCAACTATGGGCCTCCAGGCAGCAGAAGACTGGTCTACTTTATAGATGACATGAATATGCCAGAGGTGGATGCATATGGCACGGTCCAACCACACACACTCATACGCCAACACATGGACTACAACCACTGGTGAGGCTCTCTCACTTGCATGCATTATATACAGTACATGCATATGAGCAAGCAGGGGTACACGCCTATGCTCTTTTTACACTAGTTTTAGAGCATAGCATTATGTTTTGTTTGTGACTTCCTAGGCAATTCTCAGAAAATACCACATCTGTGGTAGAATTGTGCCTTACTTTAATTACTGAAATTATAGACAGTTTCAGACAGTTAGTAGGCATTGCGTAAAAAAGCATTATTCAGATAACGGGGTACCAGTAGTTGATCGGTGTAATACCCCCTTAATTCAGATGATCCCTGCCTCGGTATCAATATGATACAAATCTCACGAGTGTCAAATGTCAAATATGAGAGCAAGGTTGTATGCTTTTGTTGACACAGTGAGGGCATTCTGGACATGGCTCAGACACAGGCTGACTGGTCAGCCCATTAGAGATATGCTGGGAGGATTTCAGGTATGAAATTGAGAGGAAGGAGGAAGGAGGATGTTAGTGAGCCACGCCGGCTTAAGTGAGAGCTGAGGCGTGCATATCAGCAAATGTGTCGGGGGAACGTGTGTGTGTGTGTGTGTGAGTGAGCCTGCGTGAATGTGTGTGTGTGTAGGCTGTTGAATAATGATTATTGTGCATGTTTGTGTGTGTGTGTGGGTGTGCTCCCAGGTATGACCGGAGTAAGCTGCTTTTGAAGGAAGTCCACAGTGTTCAGTACGTGTCCTGCATGAACCCCACAGCTGGCAGCTTCACCATCAACCCACGATTACAGGTACACACTCATACAACACGGCCTCACACACAGCACATCTTGTCCCATAATGCAACGTGTTACTGAGGCGACATGTACATTCGCCCTACACACACTATCATGGACACATCCATTCTTCTCTTTATATGTATCTCTCATGAGGGGTTGCTACTACTGTTTGTGTGTTTGTTTGTTTATTCATTTATTTGTTTGTTACTTCCTTCGTCCGTCCATCCATCCATGGGTTATATCAGACCCCACTGACTTGATTTGGATGAAACTTGGGGAAATGATACATCTCAACATTACGTTCTGGCATCTTAAAAATTACACTGATTGGCCAAAGGGGTGTTGCCACATCATTTTTGTGTGAAGTGCCGTATCTCATGCACCACTGATCCAATTTTGACAAATTTGAGGAAATTGGAAATATTCCAGCATTTTCAAAATTACGCCAATTGGCCCAAGAGGGACGCCACATTGATCATTAATTTGCTTCTTCGTTCATTTATTTATGTTTTTCACACAATATCTCAGACACCACTGATCCGATTTTGACTAAACATTTTTACATTCACCACTACATTCCAGTATTTTCAAAATTACACTGATTTATTCAAGTAGGGTGCTACAACTACAGGTCAACATTTAAATTTCAAATGTATACATTTATTCATATTTACATTTAAAAAGGTACAGTCCTAATCCTGTCTTACACAGCACACAACCACAAGCTGACATTTGCTATTGGCCCAGAAGGCGACTGGCTGCATCATTCTTGGGGGGACGAAATGTTTACTGTTTCCTTGTTTATATCTACCTTTATAGCGGCACTTCTCTGTCTTTGCCCTGTCTTTTCCGGGAGCGGAGGCCCTGAGCACCATCTACACCTCCATCCTCTCCCAGCACCTGAGAGGAGAGGGCTTCAGCACTGCCCTGCAAAAGAGCTGCCCTGCCCTGGTCCAGTTGGCCCTGGCCCTGCACCAGCGCCTCTCCACCACCTTCCTCCCCACTGCAGTAAAGTTCCACTACATCTTCAACCTCCGAGACCTCTCCAACATATTCCAGGTGACTAAGAGATAGCAAATATACTATACATTGGGGGAATTATGCACATATATATCTACAGATATTCCTGGAGTTCTTTGGAAAGGAGCTCAACCTCCATCTCATCTTTTCACAATTAGATGTAATTTGTTACCTAGAAAGAAGTTAATGCGCTCTCTCACATCATTCCCTTTTGCATGTCCAAAGATGAGTTAGATGTTTTGATTTGATTTGCTCTGGGTGTTATGATGCTGCTTGGCTTCCCACGTGGAAAGAGTCAGGGCTCTGTCACTAATTTCTCATCTAAACGATTATTGACTTAAAAGATTGGTCTGAAAGCTAGAAATAAGTCTGAAATAAGTGTAACAGAAAATAGAATAGATTTGCACTTTGTTAGTTATGATTTAATGTATTTAAATGAATATAATACTAGAGCGCAAAAGCTGTCAAGGGAGAAGCTTTTGGGGCGATATTTCTGTCAAAATCCTCCACGGCTTCATGGAGGGCAAAGCTCTCTCATTTAACACACTCCAGTGTATAATTAATGCTTCAAGCCACACAGCCATAGGAACTTCATTTTTCATAATTCCATCTCAGAGTGCATAAAGGGAACAATAGGAACATATTATTATATCATATAGGGAATGCATAGGTACACTGTATTATAATATAATGCTATATAGACCTCCAAACAGTTCTTCAAGTATGTTCTTTTTTGCCTTATTTCCTGTATGACTAATGGCTCTTAGCAATTATAATGAGTCGATTTCACATTTAACCTTTAATAGTGAGGGACTGAGGCATCTACGCTTTGAGATTGAGCATAATTACCAACCCAAAGCTCAAGCCCCGATGACCCCGCGACGTTACCTTTTATATCCTTGATCACACACTGCTTTCAAGTTCATCCACACCACAACCCTTTCAAGCCGGCGTTGGAAGAGCCTATTCTGTGTGTTTTGTGAGAGAGGGAACAGTGTCAAAAGCCTCCTTGCTGTTCCTCTCTCCGCCCAGCTGCCTTGGTAATAAGGAGAAAGCGAGGTAGGGACTCAGACATAGCCTGGAGCTTGTTTGAAGTTTTCTGCATAACGTATTCTGCTCCTGGCTGTAACACCGGAGGGCACGGAGAGATGTACTCCTCTGCATTTGCGCCCTCAGAAGTGGGCCGAAATGCTTGTCACTCACTGTTTTATATTTTGACATTTCAGATGTTTACCTCAGCTGAAATAATTGGCTCACTTTTCATGATTCACCCTGTTTTTCAAACCTCGGAACATGGGAATTTGGCCAAAGGCGACCATATCATCATGATTAACTCTAATGAGCCAAACTCAGGAGGCTCAGTGTGAACCTGCAACACTCTTTGCAAAGATGTTTTTAAAAGGGACAAAAGAACCGGGTCCAGACAGCACTCAAGGTTGCATCTTTATGAGAGCATCATTATGTTGTTCGCAGTCAAAATCCTCAGGTGAAGTGGTTCTTTGTAGAATAATGAGTTTGTGCCAGCAAATTCCCCTCATACCTTCTTTCCCTCTTTTTTCTCCATCAAACTATTTTCCACTTTTTCTGTCTGACATTCTCCCTCTCACTCCCCGTCTCCCTAAATCTCTCACCCTTAAGTGATCTCCACTAGCCAAATCTAATTAATAGGACAGTTTGGCATCTGACTGGGAGTGTTGTCAAAGAGCTCTGTTAGGTCCATTCCGTCCGTTCTCCCTTCGGATAGTTAGCCAATGTTTGTTCTCTGCCGTGACCGGCGGGCATATCCAAGGCCTGTCTTCTCCGTGTCACCCTAAATGAGCTCCTCGAAACACAAGGGGAAAGTGTGGGGGGGGAGGAGAAAGATGGACAGAGTGAAGGAGGAGGACAGAGACATGGGAAAGAGCGTGAGAGAGAGACATAGACAATATGTCTGTATGATGTGTGTTGTGGATAGTCAGCTGGGTGCATTTGTTAGTGAGGGAAGGAGGCGTTGTTAGGGGCTCAGAGCAGCTGTCAGGCTATGAGGAAAGCATGCCCACTGCAGACAGACAGACAGACAGACAGACAGACAGACAGACAGACAGACAGACAGACAGACAGATACATGCCGACACCCAGAACAAAGCAATGAAAGATTAGGGACAGAGAGGATGCGATACCTCTATAAGTCGACTGGAGAGAAGGAAAAGCTCTCTCTCCTTCTCAGTTTATTTGCACGTTGTCCTTTGTTTGATTGGTGTGATGAACAGTTAAGCAGTGAGTGCGGTTGTTGTATAAAGTTGCCATATGGTGTTTTGTTTTGCCCTGCCACTCTTTTACACAATAAATGTGTGGTGTGGTGATTGACGCCGTTAAGCGACAAAATGGAGTAGACAAAGACACATACGTTAAAAGTCATGCAACTTACACAGTTTACAATTTACACAGACGTCAGCGAACTACTTCACTTTTGAAGATGATGTATATTGGCAATAACCCCGGCTCAGTTAGAATTTTTAGTACACAAACACACGTTCGTATTGCTATACTCGTGAGGACTTTCATTGACTACATTCATAACTTTAACCCTCTCCACTACATGTCTAACATTAACCCATACCCTAACCCAAACTTAATCTGAATTCTAATCCTGAGGACATTCGGTCCTCATAAGGATATAAATACAAGAACACACACGTACACGCAATCACGCATGCAAACACACCTCCCATCTGTACCGTTACACAGTGGATTTAGCAACCAATTGTCACATTCATCCGGTTCAGATATAGAGATGGATTTGATTCAGCTGGCTTTACCCCTGGAGATGACGCTGTTGTTTAGAATACATTCTGGAGCTGGAAACACAACATCTGCTTGCCTGTGCCTCTGCCTCTTGGGCGATGGTGCGCAGAAGGGAACAAAGAGTGTCTGGGAGCTCCCTGGTCCCCTTCCTCATTCTATATGACACCCATAGGGTGAGGAGCCTAGATTATACTGAGTCATGGCTGGCTGCGTTGTGATCACCCCCGTGGGAACATAATCACGTTATACAGGCCTCCTTTAGAGACACATTAATCATCAATCATCCACTAAACACTTGTCTGCTCATTGTCGTGATTTTCTGTTTTTATTTCAAGTTTTGCCCTTTATTACCTCCGGAGGAGGAGTTGGTGGGAGGTTCTGTTTTCACCTCCGTTTGTTGGTCTGTCTGTCTGTGTCTGTTAACAGGATATCTCAAACAGTTATGAATGGATTTGCACAAAAACTTAGAACTGATTAACTTACCACACGCACTGGCCTAAATGGGGTGTGGCCAACCACTAAAAGGCACATAACTTCCCAACAGATTCACATAACACCTCAAAACTTTATAGAAAGGTTGATCATGGGCCAAGGAAGAACTGACTGTCAATCGAATCAGGCCATGATTTCCTGTATTTTACTCTCATACGGCTGTATACTTCCAGAATACTGAACAAAACTTATTTTACATGGGGAAACTGTATAGGTTGACACCCAACGTTTTATGGATGGCTTCCTTGGCGGAGGTCTGCGCTCTACTGAGCACATTTTCTTGTTAAAATAGTATTTCTGTTTGTAGATTGCAAAGATATGTGAATAAAGGATAGACAAAGATTGACCATTAGAGTGAAACATTGAATTTGTTGTGAAATTAAACACCATTTGGAAGCATTAAAGTAGTGTGCAGACTATCCTTGATTTTTCTGTCCAACATGTGCCAACAGAAGTTGTGTGCTTTTATCTCTGTGTGCAGAAACATTGAGAAGAAAGAAAGTGCTGCCATTCTTTTTTGAGTCACACCTGCTAACAGCTTTCCCACTCAATATCCAACTGTATTTTCTTCCTTGTTACAGTGTAAATGGGCCAAATCCGCCTCTGGATTGAAACTCTCCCCTCTCTGCGCAGGGCATTCTCTTCTGTACCAGCAAGTGTCTGAGAAGCCCTCCGGACCTGCTGAAAATCTACCTGCACGAGTCCAACCGTGTCTACCGAGACAAGCTGGTGGAGGAGCGAGACTTCCAGGCCTTTGATAACCTGCAGGGGGACATAGTGAAAAAGTTGTACGAGGTGAGAGTGTTACAAAGTTCAGCCGTGGAAGACAAGCAAGAGGGGATGGAAGGAGGAGAAAATCATTAGGCGGCCTGTTCTGTGTCTGGACCTGGACATCAGTGGCCAACGCAGCGAGGAGAAAAGGAAAGTTGGGGGAGGGAGGGCCAGAAGAGGGTTGGAG
>OMOT01029798.1:10991-25018 GCA_900312575.1 Acanthochaenus luetkenii | reverse complement strand
CCTATGCAGAACTCTCTATAAAACAAACCTGATAGCACGGAGAAGCATGTGGATGGACTCAAAATTAAACTGAAACTGTAAGTGAACAATATGTGTTGCTTTTGATGACAATTGCATTGAAAATGTATGAAATAACGAGACATAAAAACAAAATCTTCCACACGGACACTTGGATGCGAAGTTTGGCTGTGTGTTTGCTGTGGGGCTGACAGGAGTTGTTTAGCTTTGACTATTGATTGCTTGCTATCATTTGAAAGGGTAGAGTGTCTAGTTTCATATGATACCTCACACGGCGGAATTGAGTGAGTGGATCGTTCTCCAAGCTGCGTTGTAGTCCTACTGCCTCTTCCATTCCAAGATCTTGTATTTTGGAACTCAAACATTTGGATGACAAGCTTTTGCTTGGACCAAATGCACTTGGGAAGATTGTTTTTGAAGCGTTAGATCCCCATTTTAAAAAATGAAATAAATAAAATACAAATCGATTTTTGGAATATTAATATTTTCGGCAATAACTATCGCTATCGAGACGACGGCCCGCTTAAGGGGTTAAACACTTAGTAACTTGTCACAACAAGTTAATTCTCAGTTCGTATCCCGGTCTACTCTACACATGTCTCTGTATTACCGTAACTCTCTTAGTAACATTGCATGGTAAATGTTTACCGTATATGACAGTTACTGCAATTTGAAACGCTTCAAGATTTCTCCATATTTATTTAGGCAAGATTACCAGTCTATATTCTCTGTGGCTTTGGCGACTTTATACTTTACCGCGCTGGTAAACAAACATGGGGGAGACATGTGTGGCGGAAATGGCGTAAACCTGTTAAGTGGCCTCAGGCCTCGTTGCGCAAAGAGCCAAAGGATGGCCACGAGAGACTAACGGGGTTGAAGCTTCACGCATCCACGGGAAAAGGCATATATTAAAAAATCGATGTTGGGATTTTATTAATAGATATTGGATCATTCAAATGAAGATCTATTTGAATCAGAAAAAAACAAATTTAAACAGCCCTACATGCCTCTTTTTTTCATACAAAAAAATAATACAAAATGTGATTGTTTTATTCAAAATATGCTGGCGAAACATGAATTGATTGCCTTTTCTTATTTCCCCATTTCTCCCTTAACACAAAAATGGGAAATAAGATGAACTTCCAACTAATCCAAACACAGCCAAAGGTCATCAGCAGGGAGAGATCATGTGGAATTAAAAGTAATAAGAATTAATAATAATTAGTACCCTGATAAAGGCCCTATGTAGGCTTTTTAAATTTTGTAGAGCTGCCTTGGACTTCAACTTCTTATAATTATTATTATGGATCCTACCTCGGATTTAGTCCAAAGAGCACCTACAACATAACACAAAACCAAGAACGCCGTAGCCCTCTCCATATCCTCCTTTGGATCCTTTGGAATTCACTAATCTACGAAAAAAGTCAACTAAAGGCTACAAAAACATAGCAGATTATTCACAGCCTGATATGACTGCAGTCAAGCGAACCATCTCTTGTGAAACCATGGTCTACCCGCGGCTGAACCGTCCCCCAGACCACCTTTTCAAGTGGGATGGAACGCAGTGTTCACACTAACCTAACGATCCGAACTTTGGGGGGAATCATGCTCGGAAATGGCCCCGGGTCCATAGTGTGAAACCGCCCTAAGACTGCCAACTCTGACCCTTTAGCCCAATAAGATTGATTTATTATTATTATATGATTTTTTTTTTTTTTAAACAGGCAATGGGAGTTTAGCTCAAGTGGTTATAAACAGAACAAACCAGGAGAAGTCAACAATTTAACAACAATGCCCACTCACGTTGATAATTAAGATTCCCAACTCCACTTGCTCTATTCTTGATAAGTCGCTATACAATTTTATTTGGAGGAATACATCTCATAACATGGTATAAAAGGGCAACATGCTTGGATCAATTCACATTTAAGTATGCAACTACAAATTAAGTGAAAGAAGTCTCTTACAAAATTCTTCATCAAGGTTATACTTGCAATGAGGTCTTCAAAATGTCTTCTTCAAAATACGTTCATAAACTAAATGTCAACTGTAGCTTCTGTATCATGAAGCGAGAAACGATAGAACACCTATTTTGTAATGAACTGTTCTGGACGACTGGGAAACGTTTCTGAATGACAAAATCAGGTAGCGTGTGATCCCTCAACTTCATGTGCGTGATGGCATCTTTGTTTCGTCACGTAGCGTGAACAGCTTTCCAATGGGACAGCAAGCAGACCAGTCATTTAGTTTGAACTGCCCTCGTCAAGCAAGATTTGAACAATCTTGTAGTGTGACCTAGGCTTAAATCAAACGCAACATTCAGTTCACACCGACTCATAAACAGAGAAGCACAAAGACAAACGCACATAACTTGATAAGAAGGAAGGACTAGGGAATTTCTTAAATTCCATAAACTTGCTGGAGGTGAATTGTACTTGTATAATGTACAGTGGATACGTTTCTCAGGTATGGAGACTACAAGCACCAGGGCTGTAAAAACATGTGGTAATGTTTATGTAAAAATCCACACTGTCTTTATGTTCAGTGGACAGATATTTTCTCATATCCTGTAGCTCCCATAAAGAAAAAACTATCTCCCTCGTTCTGCTATAACATTTCAGTTTTGGCAATATTATTTCAGCTTCAGCAGACATTATATTCACATGACATTGCAATTTCTGAATTTGTGAAAGCAGTCAAGTCTCAAATGAAGCACAGTGTATTCTCTGCTAAGGCATTGGCACAAGTTAGACGTACGTTAGCAGAATATCCAAACTGCAGGTTTTTAAAAGTGAATGCTCAATTTTAAAATACCAGGATAATCTATAATTTTGAACACATTTAAACTATTTCCCCTTATTTTGGCTACACTTAGTAGAGCATTACACACCTCTGCAGAGAGCAACAGTGGCCCAAAACTTTGTAAAAGAGCCTTAGCACACTGTAGCAGACAGTAGGAAGGGTTTCATTCCAAAACGCTATATATCCATTATTGGAAACATTTTCCATAAATTCCGTCCTTGAAAAATTTACTGTTTTATAAGCAAATTCATTAGATGATTTCTAACTTCAATACTAACCCATAATGTGCTTAACTTTCATGCCAGCAGTTATTCTGGAACAACGCTCTTCGATTGTTTTCATAATGAGTAGGGCAGCAGCTATCGATTATTTTAGTAATCGAGTATTCTACCGATTATTCCATCGATTAATCGGATAAGAAATACTTTTGCTTGATTAAAGAGCAATAGTAAAAATACAAGAGAAAATAAGACAGGTCTCATAAAATGAACAAGCATTTTATTTCCTATTTAGAAAAATCAACATTTGTATTGCTTAAATTGCATACATTATCTGTCAAAACGACCATATTCATTCTGGGTTTTAAAGAAAACATTTTCTGAAAAGCAAAAAGACATAACAATTTAAAATTACTTTAAAGAAGGTATTCATACAACCTAGGGCATTAATTAAAATAATAATAACTAATAATACATAAACATTGCCTTTTAAGTTGTGCAACTTAACTTTCAGAACTACAAGTTTCAACCTAACTACAGCTCAGGGATAACGTAAGCCTTTACTGTCATCTTGGAAATCTTTATGGCTTTATATTTGAAGGAGGCAAAAAAGAGTGGACAGGAAGGTCCATGCATACAGTTTCATCATACGAGTGCTTTTACAAAGCCAACATGTAATGAATGTTATTCATGAGAATACACCACCTGTGAAAACTGTTACACACTAATTCTCACATCATCTACTATTGTACATTACTACCATTAAGTAATAAATTCAAACTCATGCTTCACTCTATTTTTTTATCCACACACAATTTGGACACACAATTATTATTAACTTGTTGATATTGTAATTTATAGACGCATCATCTTACCAGCATTAATGGCCTCACAGTGTCCTATAGCAGTGGCATGTTTCAGCTCTTCAGCTGCTACTAACACATTGTTTCTGTCTGTTCGTCCTTAACAAACCGGACGTATGTCCCCTCCGGGTCTCTGACGCTGACGTCCGTTGCAGCTTCAGCCAGGACGCTAATTAACCTGTCTGCCTTTAAGTCGCTGTAGCTCCCAGGTGTCATTATAAACTACTTAAATTAATCTGGAACAATATTAACACAAAAAGTTCACGTAACGATACTGCATACTCAGCCATATTATTTACTGTCCCCTCCCCACAGACATCAGATTCATTGAAAATACTTGTGTTGGCTAGCTAGCTAACCGTTAGCTAGCTGTGGGGAGGGAATAGCTAACTGTTAGCCAGCTAACGTTAACATTACTAAGTAGATTAAAGTCACTCACCTTCGGTATTCGACAAGCTTGATCGGACTTGTACTTCTCCCCAACGTCCACTCCATTTATCTCTTCAGATCCAGCAGTGTCGGGTAAAAGGCTGCTCAGTCTTTGCGACATAAGCTGTGCCAATTATTATTGTGCTATTGAAACTGTTGAGTTTTTGTTTCAGCTTGACATTATCCCAAACTTTGGACACTGTCGTTTTCTCTGGCCTGTCTCTTCTCTTCGCCCCTCACTATTTCTCTCTCTTCCCCCATTTAACAATCCACACGACCAAATCAAGTTTTCTTCATGTGTCCACAGCGTAAGCGCATTGTGCAACAGTAATAATTGTCAGTGAGAAACACAGTGCGCTGTATATAGTTATATTGATTAAACAAAGCTTCGACACAAAGAATTTGCATCGATAATTTTTAGTAATCGAGGTTCTCGATTTTCTCGATGAATCGTTTCAGCCCTAATAATGAATTTATTTATGATCGCATAGCAGAGGTTGTGTTCACCCCTATAAAACTTTACAATAAACAGAAAACAAAATGCAAAACAAATTAATTTAAAAAATACTTTTATGGCAGGCAGTAATTTTCCCAACCCCACAGTAAGCCTTCCAATACCACCATAGGGAAGTAATGTGGTTATTGCTGCAGCCCTAATGAAAACTCCACATATGTCTGATGACATTTCCTCAACCTGTATTTTGTGTTTATCATATTTCAAGGGTATTGCTGCAAGTTCGGAATCGTATCAGCAAATACAGAGACACAACTAAAACATCCAATAGAGATGGGCTTGAGAGGGCTTGGAGCTGTCAAGCAACCCCCAACCCCCATCCTACGTGTCCAAAACAACCCTGTAATAAGAGATGTTTCTATGTCCCAACAATGCCTTCCAACTCCATCTGCCTCCTCTACCCTAAAATGCCAACATCAACACCTTCCAGCCCTGCTCTATGTTTTGTAAAACGACACCACTTCAAGGGCGAGGGAGGTTCTAACATTCTATCCATAAAGCGCATGCCCACTGGGGAGAAGAGAGAAGAAAGACAGGGTGTGATCAGGAACACAAAGAAGCAGGGGAAATGCAGGCAAACTACAACCTCCCATTAGAACTGAATGGGAGTTCTAAGTCCAAACACCTGAAGTCCTAAAAATAAATAACTGGAAAAAAACAAAAACAAATCACATCCATAAGAAAGAGAGATGATGTTCCACTGTGGGCAGAAGACGAGAGGCAGGAAGATGGGTAATCCTGACAAAACTCAAGTGATATGGTGAGGATTGATGCCCCCTGAGCAACACCAATAATAGAGGTGGTGGGAAACATCGATTCATGTAAGAATCGCGATTCTATTGTCCACGATCATCGATCGATTCACCAACTCCCAATAATCGATTCTTACGTTACATTTGCCGGCGGTCCAGCAGAGGGCGGCCTTCACCTTCACCCTCTCATGTCAATAAAGCATTTTGGCCTGTTCAGTGTATGTGGAGGTTTTTGCTCCCCGAGTGCCTTCTGGTTTATTTATAAATGAAGTTCACTTTATGTGATCCAATGTAGCTCATTTGTTAGAGCAAGGGACTAAGACTGCCAGAGCAAGGTTACATTTCCACTGTGGAGAAGAATGTAAAATATCACCCACAGCAAAAAAAAAGATAAAACAATCTGTGTCTATGAAACTCGTCTTACATGTATCAGTACATTGGATATTTGGTTTAGATTTAGTTTTTACTGACAAACTGACATCATGACAAATTAAATACAAGCAGCAGTGCTTTACACAATAAAAGAGAAGTTAAAGTACATTCAGCTGACTCAGTGTTTTTTAATCATGGTGCCATCATTTTGCGCTTGGGGTGTATTTAATGGGTTACTGTAGTCAAATGGTGGATAAGTCATTGAAAATCGAATCGATAATCGTCTGAATAATAATACTACATAATACTGTCTTTTGAGACATCAACACAAATATTTTTCTCTGCTATCTGTCATTACAAAAATAGCTGGCACATAAAATCAGCATGACCGTTACTATTAAGCTTCACAACAAGCACTACAAGGACATATGCCAACAAAGATTCCTTATATTCTTACTGTGAAAGTATAAATTAAAAAGTTAATTACATTACAGCATTTAGCAGACGCTTTTGTCCAAAGCAACTTACAATAAAGTACATTTTGTCAACAGCAGTCAAACCAACCGTATATCGCTGTCTTCATCAGCTAAGCCTTCAATAGGAATAAGTAGCATTCATAGTTAGAAGGGTTTTCTTTTCTTTTTTAAGAAGAAGAATAGAAGGGGCCCCTAACATGTTAGATACGTCAGTTCAAGTAGGGTCCAGGTGTAATCTGAAAATATGTTTTTTTTTTGTCTTTGGCGAAAGATGGGTAGCGATTCAGCCGTTCTGACTGAAGGGGGAGCTCGTTTCACCATTGTGGTGCCAGGGATGAGAAGAGTCGAGCTTGTGATGAGCGACTTCTAAGTCCACGTAGCAATAGGGGGGCTAGACAACCTGCAAGAGTGGTGGAGCGGAGCAGATGAGCTGGAGTTTGGAACCTGATCAGGGATTGTAGATAAGGGACACTTCCATGTACTCTCCTGTAGGACAGTGTCTTAAATGTGATGCGAGCAGGGATGGGAAGCCAGTGAATTGACCGGAAGAGGGGAGTGACATGGGAAAATGTTGGTTGGTTGAAGACCAGCCGGGCCGCAGCATCCTGGATGCGCTATAGAGGTCTGGTGGCAGAGGCGGGTAGCCTGGCCAGAAGAGCGTTGCAGTAATCTAGGCGGGAAATTACAAATGTTTGGACCAGGAGTTGCGCCTCTTCCCTCATAAGGAAGGGGCAGATTCTGCAGATGTTGTAGAGGGAAAACCTGCAGGAGCGGGTTGTTGCAGCAATGTGGGCAGAGTAGGACAGCTGCCTGTCCAGGGTCACTCCAAGGCTCTTGGCAGTCAATGAGGGCAGCACAGTGGTGTTCTCAATGGTGATGGAGAAGTCAGTGTGAGGGCATTGTTTTTCCAGGGAGAAAGAGTAGTTCGGTCTTGTCAAGACAGCTTTAGGTGGTGCAGAGACATCCAAGCACTAATGTCTTTAAGACATGCTGTGATGCGCCCATCAATTTGCGTTTCTGAGGGAGGGACGGAGAGGTAGGGTTGAGTGTCATCAGCATAGTAGTGATAGGAGAAGCCATGAGAGGAGATCACATGGCCAAGGGACCTGGTGTACAGAGTAAGGGCCCCAGGACCGAGCCTTGGGGGACACCAGTGTTGAGAGAGGATGGTCTGGACAGGGATCCTCTCCATGCGACGTGGTAACAGCGGTTAGTCAAGTAGGAAGCAAACCAGGAGTGTGCAGAACCTGTAATGCCAAGTTCAGAAAGGATGGAGAGAAGGATTTGGTGGTCAACTGTGTCAAAAGCCACAGACAAGTCAAGGAGAATGAGGACAGAGAGGGATGATGCCTTAGCAGTGTGGAGAGCCTCTGTGACAGCAAGGAGAGCAGTCTCGGTAGTGAGAAGCCTTGAAGCCGGATTGAAGAGGGTCCATGAGGTTGTTCTGAGAGAGATAGAGAGAGTTGATTGGAAACTGCTCGCGCAAGGGTTTTGGATAGAAAGGAGAGAAGAGAGACAGGTCTGTAGTTATGGATGGCAGCAAGGACGTGGGAAGGTTTCTTAAGTAGAGGCTTGACTCTGGCAGTCTTTAAAGGAGCAGAAATGTGGCCTGAGCACAGGAATTGATTAAGGTAGTGCGGAAGGGTGTGATGTCAGTACAGATGGTTTTGGAGAAGAGTGGACGGGATGGGATCATTTAAATACTTGGAATTAATCTTTTATTGCCATTGCTTTAATCTAAATGAGAAGCCAGGGCTAATTTCTGATGAATGCCTCTCACATCTGCCTGCTGGGATAAATTAATGTAATTATAGCTGTTCATGGTTAGGATACAAATATGTGTCATTAGTCAATGCTCTACACTGGTTTCCTATAGATGCAGTTTATCAAGTGGTAAGTTGTAAACAAAAATACAAAAAAAGATTCGCTCATCTTTACCGTAACAAGAGTAAACCACAAACATGACAGTAGGTTAATTGTGATTAGGTGTTTTTCTGCATACCTTGTGGCACTAAAAGATGCTCTGCATGCAATGTAACAAGAGGCACTTGAGGTGCTTAATGTCCTGCCATAATCACTGATATATTCAACATAACCAGTTATGAGATAATACTTTCCTGTATATTTGCACAGAAATGTGTTCTACATTTCATGCTCCAAAAAAACATCATACATAGACAAACAACATAGACAGCATAGACATGAAGTAAAGTAAGTCTTAATTAGCCATTTTTATTTTATGTCGACATACTCTGTATCTTCAAGCATTGAGTTGTAGTTGTTTCAAGAAATTTGTGTTCACAAGAATGTGTCTACACACACAGACAGACACCCCGATGACGTCATAACGTCCTGCATACCATGTACCATGGTGGCTGAACATTTTTAAAAGGTAGATAAGATGGATAAAGAGTTTAATCCTACACTATTTCCTGGATATTTTATGTATCTAGAAGCTTTTCATTTTATGGTTATACCTACCTGGTGAGTAGGTCTTGGTGTAGTAACCACCCTGACTTTTACTGGGCATTTCCTGCTTTG
The DNA here is from genome assembly GCA_900312575.1 of Acanthochaenus luetkenii. Classification (NCBI taxonomy): domain Eukaryota; kingdom Metazoa; phylum Chordata; class Actinopteri; order Beryciformes; family Stephanoberycidae; genus Acanthochaenus; species Acanthochaenus luetkenii. The sequence goes on along the minus strand of OMOT01029798.1, from coordinate 16,033 downwards.
ACAATGACTACAATCTTATGATTTCAATTGCTGGACTTGTTAAAGTAAAAACGCATAACATTTTCATATAAATGTCAGTTTTGCTACACTCTATTGAAGGCTAATATAGCACAATAGTGATTCAACATACAACCAGTTCATGAAAACGTTTTATTTTACCGTTCTAAACACCCGGTGTCAGGTAGATCTTTCCAGGGACAAATCCTCTGGTGCTCAGGAAGTGATTATTTAACATTTCCTGCAGCTGCAACAGTGGTTTAAATAGAAGGAGAATTGGGTAGTTTGCATGAGCAGCGATAGCCACCATGGCTGAACAGACAAATGAAAGAGTGCCACCTACAGAAACTCAAAGTTCATCAACAAAGAAATCCAAGGAAAAGGACGTCACAGTACCGGACTGTTTGCAAATTATCTATGGGAAGTGCAGTGCAGAAACACCACAGAAATGACCACTTATCATCAAAGATGTCCTGAAAAAAGGAAGAAAAAAAACATGAAGAACTCGCAGATGACCCCTTTCATTTAACAAAATCAAACAATTTGAAACTCACTGACACTAAACTGAAACTTTCATCAAAGATTAAAACCTCTAACCTTATAAGTAAAAGACAAAAATATCTAACACTGAACAGAGAGCAGAGTCCAGCAAAGTCTTCAAAGAAAGTGGGGATCATGTGGCCTTTTATGTTTTGTTAACATCTGATCAGCAATCCCATCTTGGCTCAATCACAGAATGGCTGAAAGCCAAGTCATGACTTCCACATGAGATCCCATGAGGAGCATAATTCTGTCCAACAATCAAAAGCAACGGATAGTCATGTAGTGAAACATTGCAGCAATTATGGAAGATCTGTGATATTACAGATAAAAACATAAGCAAAATTGTGAAATTCTAACAATTGTCTTTAATGTTTAATGTTAAGGGGCACGTCAAAGTGCAGAGAGCAGAGTACATATAGGAGCACCAAAAAGGTGCCACCATGCAGCCTCATCTAAACACTTCACTATATATTTTTGCTTCACTATATCATGGCAGCAGGGTGGTGACAGGGTGGGCTAGTGCTTAGAGACACCATCCTTCAAATGGAGGTCCCGGGTTCAAAGCATCCACCCTGTTGAAATGTCACTGAGCAAGACCCTACATCCCTAAAATCTAGAGGTGCTGTTCAGGGGTGCTGTTCTCCAGTGATGCTAACCCTGCACTCTGACCTCCCTGGAGGTGGGCAAGCAGAAAATGAATTTCCCTACTGGGATCAATAAACATTATTACCTTCATTGACCACATGAATTCCTCACTCCTAACCCCACCCTTAACCCTCTCTACTACATGCCCAACCTTAATCCTTACCTAATCCTAATCTTAACTCTAAACCCAAGTTGACCCTAAAATAGCCCCCTAAAAGAATTGAATACTTTTTCCTCATCTCTCTATCCTTGTGAGGCCATTTGGTCCTCATAAGTACATAAATACAAAATAACACTCACATACACACACAGTGGAGAACATTTTACTCTTCTTGAAAATACACTGCAATAGACTGTCACTCACACACACAATCATAGGGAATCAATACTCCACACAATTATACGATACAACTGCCTGTTCATGTACAAGTGAGCAGAATATAACTCTCGTGAGAGTTGAATCTTGGGAACCTGACAAACTTTATTAAATGACATGTCTGAGCCATAAAACAAAAACAATTGTCCCTCCGACAGTACCACTAAATATTCAGCTTTGACCTAGTCTTGTATTCTTTCAACTAGGGGTGTGTTTACCACAATTATAACAATCCCCGTCATGAAACAGTGTAGACAGCAAATAGTTTTCTGCACGAAGATAAGAGGAACTGGAGCCCTGCCTGCTACATCAGCCAAACTAACAGACCTCATTACATTACGGCATTTAGTAGATGCTTTTATCCAAAGCGACTTACAGTACATACTCATACCGTTGACGGGGGCAGCCATGCAAGGAACCAACCTGCTCAACAGGAGCAATTTGGGGTTAGGTGTCTTGCTCAAGGACACAACGGAGGAGCTGGACTCTAACCATCAACCTTGAGGTTGCTGGGCGGGAACTCTACCTCCTGAGCTACTCTACCTCCTGAACTACAGCCGCCCCCTCATTCTGGGTTTGATCTATGGCTGGGATTAAAGAATGCCTTGGCATTTTGAATTTTGGTCTGCACATTTTCAGCATTTGTTTTCCAGCTACCATAAAATGGCTTGGTAGCATTGTTAACATTCCTTGTTGAAACAAATGAATACTTCTCGCCTAAATGTACTAAGCAAACCTGGGGGGGAGAAGAATAATAGCATACAATAATAAAATACACATGTATCCCTTTCAGACAATGTCTGTCAAGTAGAGTCTAAAAAGGCAGCTCATGACCACCTTTGTTTCACAGATTAAAAGTAATTCTCTAAATTCTTACTGGAGGAGGAGGAGGGCAAAAAGACAAGGAATGTGGAGAAAAATACATTGTGCAAGGAGTGGAAGTAGATATCCTCAAGGTTGATAGAATTCAGCTTTGTTCACATTCCAAAAGTAAGTTTCACTTGAATTCCCTCTCGTCTCCCTCTCTCTTTCTGTGACAATGTAGATGTATTAGCCTAGCTTATTTCTTAACGACTAGTCATCATATCAGTAGAGTGTCTGAGAACCAGATACTGCATAATGTACCAATGAAGGAGGGATGCTCACATCTCAAACATGCACAATTCGGCTAGATGATGTCAATCTAATACCCCCATTAACTGATATGATGTTCTAATAAATAAGACTTAAACAGACTTCAGGGCGGACTTTAAATTGAACAGGTGGCGGCGATCCAATCTGCAATGAACTGATAACTAGGCCTTTACCTTTAGCAGAAACACCAAAATAAAAACATACGGTATGTCTTCTCTTATCGCATTTTAGCAGAGCTCCTTCTAGACCAGGGGTGTCGTCTGTAATTCAAGTCGCGCCGCCTAAGACCACCTACATACTGCAATGTGTGGCCATCACTGAAACCTGTGTGAATGCCATGTATGCGTTTAAAGTAAAAACAGGCTTTTTATTTATTGGCCAAATTAGGTTGAATTTTAAACAGCCATCGGCGTTTCTGGCTGACGGAGTGAGAGCCGTCTACTGCAAACACAATAACCATTTGGTTCCTGAAAGGCTTCCCTCTCCTGGAGCGGGCACAGACTTCACCCGACAGACAGACAGCTCCTTTGGCTTTGGGCCTTTCTCATGGTAATCGCTGGGAGCTGAAGACGGAGCTCGGCGCCAAACCACCCACTGCACGTTTAACTGTGCAGAACTGTGATGACTCGTCTATTAGCGAGGTTCATCGCCCCACAGCTGGTGTGTGAATAATCAGGCCCACCAACAAGGTTACCTAGGTTACTGGAGTTTATGGGATGGCCTCCATTACAGGTCAAATAATACTGTGGTGCAGTGTAATGATATGGAGTGAGACAATACTCTTGCTGTAAATCACCATCATATCCCCTGTAGGGACTCACGTCTGATAGTGAGCAGTGAGTTTACTGGGTCCTTGCGGTTACTCGTTATCTCTCTTGATGGGGGCGTTTGCGTAACACCGTTCTAAGTGGTAACATAACGACAGTTCTTCTTCGTGCGCCTATATTTGCACTGGGCGCCTAATGAACAGAGGCACTCTCGCGCCCCGCTGCTGGTGGGAACTAGGCGACGGCGATTTAAAAAAAAAAAAAGCCTGGCAAGTCAAAACACGAAGCTAGACCAACTGCTAGGGCCCCGCCCGGTTAGAACCGGTGCGGTCTACACGTAGGACCCCACCCCGCTCCGAGTGTCCCTGGAAGAGAATAACGACAGGAACTGGCACTTTGCGGCACTGATTTGCAGAGCGACGGTTAACGGCTCTCTCTCTCTCTCTCTCCCGCTCTGCCCGAGGCCGGGTCACACACACACGTTCCAATTCACGCGGCGCGGTAATAAAAAAACCCTCCGCCCGGTCTCCGCGCCGAAGTGCAGGTGCGTCGTACCGACAACACCGTTTTCGAACGGACGGCAGCAAAAACACGTCGCTTGTCGACGACGGGAGGTCCGCGTCGCTTGTTTACACCTCCCCGGCGTCCAGGCGCCACATCTAGCGTTAGCATTGTTTAGCAGTAACGTGGTTATTCGCGTAACAAAACTCCGCAGAGGAGGGAAAACCCCGCATTCCACTTACCGTGATGGTGAGTTCGTGCTTCTTCAGCCGATACTTGAGACTCTTCATCGTGGCGTTGGAGCTGTCGCGCGGCAACACGGGTGAATGTTCATAAACGGTGTCGGAACTTTTCCCCCAAAAGTTCGGACGGAATCAGTTGTGTCTGTTCCCCCCGCCGCACTCGGTGAGTTTCACCTGACGCCTAACCACAAAACTCCGGACCCTAACTTCGTGATCGACAACCCGCCGAGCCAATGGAACTGCAACGTGCGCGATGGGACTTTACTCTTTGCCCAATTGGCGTTGACGGAGGGCGGGACTTCCTGGTTGAGCGTACGTGGGAGTTGTTCGAGACGTCCTGGGACATGGCAGGGAAAACCGTCATGACGTCAGGCTTACCTGACGGGAAGGAACACCTGGGGGGGAACTATCTACCCATCTCTGTGCTACCTGGAATACACACATGGAGTAACGTTTACTCCACTGTTTACTCTACTGTTTACAAGAAACACACGGACTACAAATGATCTACCTGTCTGCTACCTGTAATTTAAATACCTGGAGTTTAAAAAAAAACTACCTAACTCTCTACTTCCTGTAATAAACACCTGGAATACTAACTATATAATACTTGGAATAAACACCTGGAGTAAAAACGATCTGCCTAACTCTCTACTATCTGGAATAAACCTCTGGAGTATAAACGACCTATCTACTACTTACGGCAGTAGCTCAGGAGGTAAAGTTCCCAGTCCCGCAACCGCAAGGTCGGTAGTTCGAGTCCAGCTCCTCCCGGGGATAAACCTGTCGTAGTGTCCTTGAGCAAGACACCTAACCCCAAAATTGCTCCCCCCCCCC
>OMOT01029795.1:24317-37210 GCA_900312575.1 Acanthochaenus luetkenii | reverse complement strand
CTATAATTCGATACTCGCGTACTGCTCATTTGGTATCTAGGCCTTTTGAAAAGTATTGATTTCAGTTATTTTTAATCCAACATGCGTCACTCCATTGTCTCCTCTGCAGTTTCGTAGCGCATATTATGTTTCTGCCTAGTGGAAACCAGGGAGGGGCTTGGGTGTGCTTGAGCTCACCTTAGGACAGGCATAGCACCTCCATAACACACCCTGAAATACAATAAGTTAGTGTGTTCTATTGTGGTAAACATAAAACACATTTCCAAAAGAATGCAGCAATACTGTACAAGTACTGAATTCAGCATGAATCTCTCACGTTACTCTATTGCAGCCGTGAGATGCGCGCTCACTGGGAATCTTAGAAGCAAATTTCACCGAAGTGGCATCACATCATTAGTATTGAAGGAAACTAGTGTCAGATTGTCTTTTTAACTATATGTTGTTTGTATAGCTGCCTGTATCCAACAAAGTTAAGATATCTGTGAACTTGAACTGAAGTGACCTTCCATCAACAGCGTGGTGCAGCGTGGACAATATCGCCGAGGATAACAGGCATGGTGAAGACGGCAGGAATTTTATTCTATGAGGCTCTTTTGTTGATGAAGCGGCAAATAAGTGTCTTATTAAGGCTACAATCTAAAATGCTTTATTGTAAGTCTGCAATGGGATGACTAAGCTACAGAAGACGATTTCAAGATGACTACTGTAGCGCACATGTGGGCAATAAGTAATATATTGCCTATATTATAATTAACTAATAATAACAAGAATGCGCAAAAATACAAGGTAATATATATATACATAAGCGCACATGGGGGCAATATTTTACCGACATATACATATGTATGATTAATTATGAATATGTTACCTACTATATATATATATGGTAGCCTATATAGGTAATATACTGCCCACATGCAAATTATTTCTAAACATTTCATCAGTGTGTATATTTTCCTTCTTATCTCAATATTTATTTGATGAGTCAAAAAAGGTCCCAGACAAAAAAATGTGACCAAGAGTAACAAAAGTGCTCTAGAGGGACTATGCTATTCATGTTCAGTACGTACTTTTTTCTTTACCTTTCCTAAAACCAGGTCTTCTCTAAAGCTTTCTGCCTCAAATAGGCGACACGCATGTACACATGCACATCACATCAAAACCTTCCTGTTGATGTGAGGGTCCAGTGCAAATTCTACCGCTGCACTGTGACATTACCCTAGATGTGCTGTACCGTGTGCCTGCTCCTCTCCCTGCTGTGGCTGACTGGGTTTAATTGACTAAGTCTTTCTATCCCCGACAAAGATTCAGTTTGGCAATCCAATGGTCACCTCAGTCAGCTGGTAGTTAGCTGTTCACATAAAAGAACATGGTTTCCCTTTCGAAAAGAAAACAAAAAGGAAGAAGACACTTCAAAGATTGTTTCTCAAGTTGTCTTTTATTTGAACATTCACCACCATCTACAATTCGATGTTAAAACCTGTGAGCGTTCAGTTCGTCTTCTCTCCAAATCTCGCTCGTCCCTAGTTTCACAGTTTGACAAGTCTGACCTGAGGCCCGGGACAAGGTGGGCAACAGGTCAGCTCTGACTAACGGACAAAGACAGGTGCTGTGCGGATGGTTGTAAGGCTTCATGAAATGTGGGGTTTAAGGCCACTTGTCTCATTCAGTCAGTCCCAGCTTCTTCTTCAGGGACTCGGGCATCTCTGGTGGAGGGGGGCGGGGCAGGCGGAAGTACACTTTCACCGAGTCGTAGATGAACCACTGCAGGGCGGTCAGGGTACCGATCATGATGATACGGGCCACCAGACCCTTCCACACACCTGGGTTCGGATAGAGGAAAAGTGTTTACGTTCAGGATAAATAGGATACATATTTTTTGTGCATTTCCACACTTTTTCAATGCTTTGAAATAGGGCTGCACAATATCAATCACGATAATGTGTCTCAATTTCAGGAAACAAACATTTTATTGCACTTTTTGCACCTTAAAATACATTTTCACTTTTTTCAGGGCAATATTTCTCAAACTTGATGAAGTCTTATTTTCACTATTACTGTCTTAGTCTTATTGTGATCCTTATTTACATCCATCCCGGATGGATGGTGCTTATTTACACAATTCAAATAAATAATTACTACTTTATTACTTTGGGGAGCTGCTACAAGCCTAAGGCAAACCTTGCACAAATTCGGTACTTGTTTGTCATCATCTCAGACAATGATCCACTTTAAGGTAAATGGTCAATGTAAGGGTTCTCTCTTCTTTCCCAGGAGAGCTGCCTGCTTCTCCATCTTAACTTTCATTCTGGTCATACGGGTGCACATTGCACATTCAAAGGTTGTGATTGGTCACATGGACGTGCTTGATATACCACACTGAGACTTTAAAAGGAATATATAACAAACAATTTTGCAGAATTACACAATTTTGCAGAATTACACAATTTTGCAGAATTACACAATTACATAAAATCATAATATATGACTATTTACTGTACTTTTTATCAATTGTGCGGTCCTACTAGGAAATCATCACATTTATTTCCCATACGTTCCGTACAGCCAGGAAGCTGCTGGGGGCCTCTGAGCTGCTCAGCACAGGAGGGCCCCCAGAGGTGGATCTAAGGAGCGTGTCTGATTCAGGTACCTTTACAGGGGCTTTGACGATGGCCGCTTTACTCACCCTTGGGTCCGAGCTTCTTGAGCACACCAAAGGCTGTGCTGCCTTTCTCCTTGTTGAGCACAGACACCACCGAGTCAGCAGGGTGAGACACGATAGCACAGAACACACCAGCTGACAAGACACAGACACTTTATTAGCAGCAGAAGGAAGCTGCACTCAAGACTAGGGTTAGACCGATATATCGGGCCGATGTTGGCCAACTCCGATATGATGGCGGTTCCTCCCTGACCAAAACTACATACAACCAGTCTATAAAACCTGCATTGAGATTTTATTTTCTTTGCACATTTATTTATTCATTTAATTGTTAAATTATGTTTTGGGGAAATTAATTATTCATTTAAAGGTGTAATGTATCACAGAGTTTCCCCCACCACTGAATAAGTTAGGTGGGTCACCTTGTCTTAAGGAGCTGCCAACACACATAAAAGAACATCACTACTATTGGGTCCAATGGAGTTTTAATGTCCCATGGCCTAAATGTAGTTTCAGAGGCTTTTACACTCATGCACACAGAATGTGATCTGGCAAGTAAAAAGTACAAACAACTAACACTACAACATCAAATCTTTCACAGATTTCCATGCTTGGAAAGTCACTTTTCTGTCCGGGACTCACCAATGTACCCAGCCACGAACGTGACCACAAGCTGCTCTGACTTGCTGCACTCGCTGCGGGGCTTGGGCACAACGTGCTTGTACAGCATCTCCACTGTTCTCTCAAAGCAGGCAAACTTCATCATGGTGTAAGGGATCTGCCTCATCCACAGAGGGACCACACCTTTGTAGAAACTACATAAAGAAGCAAACAGGAAATGGTGCGTTTGACTGAAAAATAAAATCACTTTTGATTATAAAAAGTTATTGGGAGACATATAGTAGTTTCAAATGGTGTCTGCCTCCCAGTTTCCCCATGAGTTGCGTGTCTAATGGTGTCTTCACGATACTTACCCAGCATTGAGTCAAAATAACTGTAGTCTCATAGAGTTAGGTCAAATATAGCAGAGCTACGCGGTCCAGATTACATACAGAGCCACGATCGCATGAAACGTTTTTCTGGTTGTGAATCAGTGGAATAATTAGCACGACTGAAAACTGTTGTTTAACAGGCAGTTCTGAAATACAATAGAGTTTAGTTGTGTGTCACTCTGCTCCGAGTTTGTTATTCCAGTTCACGTGTAGAGAACATAAAGCGGGGTCGGGAATGACGTAAAATACTGTATGTCCTTAAAGCAGTTCTGCTGCTTTCTTGAGGCAATGCCGATAGAAACGATAGATGAAAATATCTAAATGTTTCATCCCCTGATATATATTGTCATATCCAACAGCCCTAGCATACAGCATATGGTTTGTCCTGTGCTTTATTTATCCTGGAGTATTCAGAATGTTTTGCCCTGAAGCCCTGCTTGGGTGAAATGTTGTACACAGCCTGGTGAAAGAAGATCCGGTAGGTAGCTTCTGAGACAAAATCATCAATTTGTTATTGGCTTAGGAGTGGGTGTGGACATTTGGACCGATCAGGTCATTTCTTATACGCACAACATTGTTATTGCGTATCGGGTGATTTGATTGAAAGATTTCATTTTAAAAAAAGAGTTTGTTTTGTATTTCACGTTTACATAAATCTTTACAATTTGCTCTTTCTAAAACTTTTCATAGACGACACATTTGGACAAGGCTGGAGCCTTATTTTACTTATTTTGATGCCAATTACATCTTATTTAACTAGTTTTTTCTATGTAATGTCGGCAGTAGCTCAGGAGGTAGAGTTCCCGCCCCGCAACTGCAAGGTCGGCGGTTCGAGTCCAGCTCCTCCCGGGAAAAAATCTGTCGTAGTGTCCTTGAGCAAGACACCTAACCCCAAATTGCTCCCGTTGAGCAGGTTGGTACCTTGCATGGCTGCCTCCGCCAATGGTAATGGATAAAAGCATCTGATAAATGCTGTAATGTAATAGTTTTTATTTTCTAAAACGTTTAGACTACCTGTTGCACTAGGCTGAAGCCTTATCTGGATGATAAGCACGTTTTGTAAGGAACTGATTAACCAAGAACGAGTGTACCTCGGTTTTAGACTACGTTTTTGATGCCTATGCTATGCATATTAATAATCAGTTCGTTTTAGTGGCCATGTTGTTTTTAAACTGAGTATTGCTGTTGCATTTAACATGCTAAACTTTTTAAAAAAATGATTCAATGATTGTTGTGTTGAGGAATAAAAACCAACGTGTGTCACACTTAGTGTCTTCCATGTTTTTCTGTGCCAATATGCTCCTCACAATGGGATCCAAGTTACTCTCATTGTAGGTAGCAGAATCTTGTGTGCGTGCACCATCTTGTGGTGGCAAGTTGATATCACCGGCGTAAGCCGGTATTGGGCAACATATTAAACCGTTTTTTAAATTCTTACACTGTCCCAAGCCTTGTAATCTCCATGTGCAACATAGTGCAGGTTGATGGGAGGGGGGGTCTAAGGTCTAGGGCTAGGGTCTCCTACCAAACCTCTATCAAACTTTAATGATGCTTTAAGATGGGACAAAATACTCACGCCCACAGTCCCTCCTCGGCGTACATCTTGGGAGCACACTGTCTCAGGGTGTTGGCGTAACCAGGCTGGGTCTGGATCCGCACTTTACATGCCTCCATGGGGGAAAGTGCAATGTCTGCAAAGAACTCTGCACTTGCTGAGGCAGCCAGGTATAGAGACGTCCTCCATAAGTAGGTATTTTCCTGGTTGTTCCACCCAGGGGGGTTTGAATGGTGAAGAGAGAAGTCAGTAATGCTTTCTTTTATACGCAGGCATTTTTGCACACATAAATCGCAACATAAAACACTTCTAAAATTAAATTTGTGTCTTCACACGTATCCCTTTGAGACACATACATGTACAGGTCAGAAATTAACAGGGCTGTGGGGCAAAAATGCCCCTGAATGTTCCTAATATACACGTGAAATTAAAAATGAGGAGAAAAATGCGATAATTAGGACTACCAGTGTTGAACAGTGCTTACCTCTCCCAGAATGTCACTGTAAAAGAACTTGAAAACCTCGTACAAGCCAAACTTGCAGAGGCCCTGCATGGAGTAGCCAATGAAAGTGGGTGCCCAGCCCTTTGCGAGCCCTCGGACACCATCCTCTTTCACTGTGATCGAGAAACCAGTGAAGATGCTCTTGTACTTGGCAGGGTCCACCTAAAGCACAAGGAGCAGGCTGTTAATGACTACTCATGATGTTACCAAGAGGGAATACACTCATGCAAAAGCACTTTGTGATTTTAATCTATAATGTATACACAGTAGAGATTAAATACAGACCTGCAGGCGGCACTTGACCAGATCGAGGGGCACGACAGCTGTGTGCGTTATTCCGCAGCTGAGGATGCCCCCGAAGCCACACAAGGCGTAGTATTTCCTAGAGCCAAACTCGCAGCTCACATCAGAATCTGCAGAGAAGGCAAGGTAAAAAAAATGCACCATGCTATTATGTTACATCAAGCTATGCTGGAGTTTATCACACAATGTTAACAATGCAAACACAAGTCAAAAAAACCTTTCAACCGAGTTGCAGATTAACTTCTTAGTAAACGTTAAGTAAATCAACAGATATACGTAACCCGACGCTGTCCCGTTGGATTCAAATCGTTAACTGCACTCAAGCAATGCAGTACAAACGGATTCAGCTACACACTTGGGGCTGTTATGTTGCTATGTTTAAGGGAGCATTCAGTTAGGCCTGTCTGCCACTCAAAAGAAGAGCAAACGGTTAATTTATTTGTTTTACCATTCCTCAGCAACGACGTTAGTGATTCAACTTCAAACGGGTTTATAAAATCAGTAGCTTTAGTTGTGACGAAAGTGCAACTATAAGCCACGGGAGCCCAGGTGAGGCCACAGACCTGCTGCATCCTGCACTTCACCAAGTCAAGGGGGGACCACGGCTCAGGATCCCACAGAAGCCACAGAGCGTAAAGTATTTCAAGCGAGCCACAATCACAACTATCTTCCTCCGGCGGAAAGACAGTGGAGGGGAGTCAGATTCACCGTCACGTTAGGCAACAGTACGACTCTCTTCTTGCTCAACACCTTGAATCCCTAGGGAGAGCAAGTTGACAGCAACGTCACATGACACCATTGCGCAACAGGCAAGGGCACCGTGTGAGGTGTTTCACTGGGGGAACGTTAACTAAAAGAAAGAGTAAGAAGAGCTACTCACCAGGCACCGCAGCGGCTGCCAGTCTGCGCTGGTGTCCTCCACTAGGGGCCGGGCTCTGTGTCGGTTCTTCGACCTTGTGTAGGGAGAACAGCGGGGCACTGAAGGGGTTCGCCCGGGCGAGCTGCGTCAGCGTACCGGGATACATAGTCCGGCTCAGCTGTGCGGGAGGACATGGCGGAATTAAGAGGGGTAACAAGTGGTACCAAGAGAAAACTCCGAATTAAATACCCCCTCCGACAAAGCACCTCCAACGGCTGGTCGGCTAACGTTAGCCTTTAAAGTCATGCTAACTGGCTAGCTGGGCTATTTGGTTTATTCGGGAATAAAAACAACGGTTCACCTGTGCCGCACACAACAGAACACCCGATAGTCAGCCATGTTGTATTTACACAAGAGAGAACGTTTCTCTACTTACTCTTAACACTTTGTTGTAACGTTAGACGTATGGCGCTGCAGCTCTGCTTCCGCCGGTGAAAGGGGAGAATGCAAAGGAAATGTACAAGCGTGACCTTGTCTGACAATACGATGAGATGCTTGATTTGTGCACTGGCTTCCCTGGCTTCATTCCTTGTCAATTGGTCCAATTCGAGAACCCCGCCCGCCAGGACCGTCAAAGAATACATAAACGTTCGCACTCTGTCCAGTCAGGGTAGAAGACGTCATACAACCTCCATAAATGGACATGCAGAGAAGTTACAGCGCTGACAGTGAAAGTAGTCAAGTGTGTATGAATATAAGCAACATACAGGGTCCTGCTCTGCTGATATATGATGTAGGCAGATAGGAATAACTTTGGTTAAGTATCCATTATCTCTGATGTGTGATCTGTTGTGCTTACGTCATTCTTTCTGTTCAGTCTAGACCTTAGTTTGCACTGTATAGTAGTCCTTTTTTGTTAGTTTTTTCTAATTGTGTTCCATGTATCCTTATCATTCACTACTGTCTTTTAAAGATGTCAGTGATACAGAAAGACAAATGGCAAAACATATGGCAATAACAGTTTATTTCATGATATTCCTACATTATCATAAATAAACAAGATTAATAATCCTTAACCCACATAACCCCTAGCATTTCTGTCCGTGGTTGGAGCTGCCTGATGAAAGACCAAATCATGTGAAGTAAACAAGATCAGATTAAGATACAGTTGTCACTTGCATGTTTTACATATTGCTTGCAAATATTACCTTACACTTATAAAAAGTTGAACACATCACATTAGAAAAATATCAAAATAGAAACAAAGATGCCCCGGATACCTTTTCCCACATCACCTCCAGAGAATGCACCCTTGGTGCACACAAAGGATCACTTCCAGTGGGTAAACAACCCCTTTCACAGTAGCCTACAATATCTTAATCGTGGTAATTTACACAGGCAGAGTTATGAAGAGAATATGACGAATAGAGTAGCTGTCCCAAAAGGATTTACTTCCTCCATGGGTCTTCTTTCCAGATCAGTGGGTGTCTGATTACATGCAGTCAGGTGAGGTGGGCTATGTGGGTGCACTGCAACAGCCAGTCCTGCAGATGGGACTGAAGGATCAAAAATCTAACACACACACACAAAAGAAAGCACAACAGAGCACTAAAACCCAAAGCATGTAAACTCACATGGGCACACTGGTAGGGCTGGACAATGAATCATCTATAATCGTATGCTGCAATTTCAGCTTCTTCAATGAGTAATTGTCAAATAATGGTATATCAGCAATATTGAAAAACCAAAATTTCATTTAGAATGTCCACTGTAGTTGAAAACAGTGAAGATGTTTCCACAAGATGCAAGGAGTGCAGTAACATTTTTTTTCTCAAGCTATCAACAGTAACAATCGTGATCACAATACAGAGCACAATTACCATAATTATTTATTTTAGCCATAATTGTGTAAAGCCCTATATACTGGGATACAAGCAGTGATCGGCCATTGAAAAAACTAACACATAAACAATGGTTTTCTACCTCAACTTGAAGATGGGCTGATTTTCCTCATACAGTGACATGACCTGATTACACCACGTGTCTCCCAGCACAGATCGCATTAAGTTAGAGCAGAATTGACCTGAGCACCATAAAAATAATGAGACATTCTACCTAGCTCTATAAGTACAGTGTAGATTTAAAAATTCATAGAGAAATACATGTAGGCTTTTTTGTTATTAGTAGCATTGCTTTGTGCTTTAAAATGGGAGGGCACTAAGCGCTAACTGTCCAGGCACTTCACCATCAGAAAAACACCTGTGACAGAGCATTAGAAACTATGTATTTCAAAAACTACAACCATGCATGGATAATTGGCCTCTCCATTCTGCAGTCATTTCTAAATATAAGGGTTAAATACACACAAAGACACAAACAATTCAGATTAAAAACAACATTCAAATGAGTCTCTTCAGACTGCCACAAAGCAGTGTTATCCAGAAGCTGTTGTTTGAATAGACCTCCCTCTAGTTGTGGGAGGAAAGCTGGAACAAGGAGGGGAGAGTCTACCATTCCCAATTAAAACCGTGTCCTTTATCAAACCATGTATAAAAAGAAGAAGTGATCAGAGTTTGCTGCTTGGGTTATGGTGTGCTGTGGCAGATGGCAGGGTGTGGTGTGGGCATGGTGAGGGACGGCTCAGGGTCCTTACTTGCCAGCGCTCTCTGTGGCATCGTTGCTGCCCATTCCCAGATAGGTGGCTGCGCTGTTCACAGCGCCCTGGAGGGGGATGATCACGCTGTCCAGGAGGCCATTGAGGGTGGTGATCTGATTGGCATCCAGGTTCTGGTAGGCATAGTAGAGAGAACCAGCCACCACAAGTAGTAGCAGCAGCTTGATCATCACAGACAGGAAGCCTTGTTGGGTTGGTGCCTTGCTTGAAGAGGTTGTGCTGCTGCCCCGGAAGACAGACTCTGAGTAGTTGCGGATCTCTGTGTGGATGCTGCGCTGCACGAGGGACTCATCCAGCCAGTAGTCGCTTGGTTTCAGTGGTCGACCAGCTGCCCCTCGTATCGGTCGCCTGCAAGTTGCACTGATCACAGAGAAAGATTGGAATATGAAACAAGAAAATAAAACTTTAATGTTAACATTTGGCTATCTGATGTTCCGAAAGCAGTAATGTGTCACAGTAAATAAGGCATGGGTATGAAATGGGCAAACAAAGACAGATAAATATGTTCAATTGTTACCCGATGCCTGTTGGTGTGCTAATTTCATTGGCAAGGATATCTTCAACAACACTCTCCCCAGTCTTCTTAGGGGTCTGGTCGCCACTAGCAAAATTCTCCTCCACCTCCTGTCAATATGTTGACAAAAAGTAAGCTATTGTGCTTTCCTACAAATATATTCACAGACTATATAGCTGGGTTAAGGACTGAATGAAAGTGTCTCACCTTGGTTTGTCGTCTACTGCTGGTCCTGACAGTGACAGGAGTTTTCCCTCGGCTATGCACAGGCTTCTCCACAACAGGAACTGGCTCTGGTTCAGAGGCAGCAATCTCCTCTGACAAAAACAGAAGCAATGGAAACACAACAGTTAAAACTAATGGTTACAGTATATATTTTTAAATGTTATCTACGGCAGTGCTTTTCCAACACTTGACCGGAACCCCAAGATGGGTTGCAGCGAGATTATGGTGCATCTCCAAATAATTTTGTATCCAATAGAAACTGGCAATATTATGTTACCAAAGCCAGGTCTTGTTGTGGTGACATACACATATGCAGGTAATGTTCTTGTCCTGATGAGTCAAGTCAAATTTCAAGTGATGGTCAGTGATCTGTGGTAAAAGCTCACCATCTTCCTTGTCGCTATACTGGTCAGAATTTGTATTGCCATTCTGGTTACTGTCTGCCTTGGGCAGAGCTGTGAGGTCTGTGGCAGTTTCAGGTGCACTGCGGGTTTCAGCTGGAGGCTGGTCCAAAAGCTTCTGGAGCTTCTTCTCATACACCTTACGGGTGGAGGCTAAATGGAGGGGATACAGGGGTGAGGTTAAATTACATCTTGAATTTCATACACCCAACAAACTCAAACTTTCAGCCCAACAGAGTTCACACACATATATTCTGCTTTTACAAGACTATTCCATTACATATAGCACAGCTTCAGTAACCAATATTTACCAGCATCTATTTTGCTTTACGTTCAAACAGCTAATTTGAAGGCTAAAGGTTTTGTTGAAACGTCCAAAATCTGACAATTTGTTATTTGGGTTACTAATGGTTCAAAGGTGTAGGGTTCAATTAGACGCTAGCAGCCAAGTTCACATTAAACACTGGTTGATCAAATTACAAACACATTTCTACATAGTTTCACTCAAAACTTTCCAGGGCTGGAAAGCACAACATTCAAATGGCATGACTTCTCCCCGGGTTTCTCCATATAAGTCGGAGCCCTGCTTCAAGGAACTTACCCACAATGGGTCCGGAATCCACACCGTGCTCTGCCAGCTGTTGTTTTAAGTCATGATCAGTGAGATCTGTCACTTCTACCTCTTCTGTGCGAGGCTTGTCGGTCTTTCTGGTAGCTTTCTGCGAAGGGATTATATGGGTCATTGTGACTGAATAAATCACACACAAATGTGTTTTGTTTACCAATTCATATAGCCGATAAGAGACACATATAGGCATTTATCACTGCATCAAATCATTTAGTGCTCGTAAACGCAAATGGCCGGTGTAGATCAATTTTGGTAGCAAAACCAACTTACTCTCCCAGAGCGACTTCTGTTGGAGATCACGGGAGTTGGTAATTCTTCGTCGCTGGAAAACGTGTCTGCGGGTGGACTTTTGTTGTTCAGTACGGTCAGGTTTTTCAGATACAACTGGACATAGACTTCCTTTTTATGTTCTCCGCTGGGAAGTGGCACATTGTTTGCCGTGAGCTCACTTTTGAGCTTATCTTTCGTGAGAACCGACGGGTCTTCGAGGAATTCTGACATGTTTGTCACTTTTGTTCCCCGTCTAGCTTATTATTTATTTTGCGTGCAGCTAACGGAAATTGGCAAGTTAGCTCACCAGCTACAAACAACAACACCGAGAACCCGAATAGCGCTGTTAGTCAAACGGGACTGGCGCCTATTCGCTGGCAATTAAGCTAGCAGGACAGAAAACGTTTCCCCAAAATAAATGCCGTTTTGCTTGTTAGCCTAGTAGCTAGAATATTTTCGGATACGTTTTTTCGAAATAAAATACACGCGTATGCCAAAAAAAAAGAAGAAAACTGCGAAATTTCCAAACTTAACTAGCCGTAAAATGACCGAATTAGCTTAGCTTAAACCCGGTCCACTTGCTACCGTCTGTCCGCGGTCGCATCAGGGCCAACCACTAACCGCGCATGCTATTGGCCTAAAAGCCCCAATAAACTCCACTCTGATTGGTTTGCTATGTATCACCCGCCACAAAGAAACCGCAGGCTGAGACGCAGCTTTACCTTTTTAATCCTGGCAGGATTATTCACTCGAAAAGATCCAAGATCGCTGTTTTGAAAAAGTAAAGAAATCTCAAGCTAAATGACTAGTGAACAATCATCAGTGCATTCAAATGAAATGTTGCTATAGCGTTTTTTTCTTCTTCTTTTTCTGCAGTAACTAGCACGTTCATTGTACGGATTTGGCCGTATCTGTTACACCAAGCGTGTCAGTGGCTTGCAAGTCAAGGCGACGCCTAGACAGCCCCGATATTCAGACGGAGCTGAAAGGGTTTTCAAATTACATAACGCGACAGTGAACGTTACGCCACCCAGACGAAATCTGCGTCTGCGGCAGAAGAGGGCAGCATCAACCACGTTATTTAAAAAGAAACCACAGGTAGGTTTATTGGAGGTTTACGTCTGACATCGGGAAAGGAAAAAGAACAGGGACAAAAGGTAGTTCAACCGTCACTTGCTTCCTATTTCAGCCTCGGTTAAAATTAGGCATAGCTGAAGAAATCTCCCCCCTCTCTCTCTCTCTCTCTCTCTCTCTCTCTCTCTCTCTCTCTCTCACACACACACACACACACCCCCTTTCCTACATACA
>OMOT01029795.1:6815-24297 GCA_900312575.1 Acanthochaenus luetkenii | reverse complement strand
ACATGCACAGAGATGGCAGTCTGACCACTGTCTGCCTGTCTTGGGTCTCTGGGCATGCCCGTCTGTGGTGAGGGCCCCATGTTGCCGTGGGGACAGTGGTTTGAGGTGGCAGTGTGGCTCCCCCACCTGTCCTTCAGACCTGCCTCTCCAGGGCTTTCTGGGATGCTGCCGTAGAAACCGAGCAATTGATCCCTACCTCAACTCCAAACCACACTAAATGCAGCACTTGAAGTATAGTTCAGGTTTTCCATAGTGTATTTGCCAATGGAGTGTAAGCGTAAAAATGTTGAGCCCTTGAGAAACACCTCTTAAGCTTTCTTTGTATGTAATTTATACAGAAAATAAGGCACGAGCCAAGAATCACAGCGAGTGCCTCTTTAAGCATAACAGTCATGGCCTCTGAAAAATGATCAAAGCTCACTCTTTAATCGTCAACATTCACATTTTCAGAATGAGTTCATTTAAAATGGAATTGCTGTACCTGACATGCAGCTCTAGGCCTACCGGGCAGTAAATATCGTGCAACGCTTTTTTTGGACAGATGTTTGTGAAATCAAGGGATTTAAAAAAATCAAACAAGTGGCAGAAACAAACCAAAACAAACCAAATCAAATTATGGAAAATAGAAAGGCCTGCGTATGAATATCTCAGATGCAGTTACATTGAAAAAGTGGTATTGACAATTGAAATAATCCAATTGTATATAATGGGTGGAAGAGAGGGCACATACTGTAGGTCTTGAATGAACGCAGACTCAAAGATCCAAGTTCAAAAAAATGGATTTTCGATCACTTAGAAAAATGTTGAACACAGACTACTTGGTCAAGTTGATCTTGGATTTTAAGCATTTCTAAATCCCAATTGAGCCAACCACAGGAGCCGCTTAGGAAAAGTCAACCTTTACCACCCAGAGAATGTCTGATCCAATTCCACTGACACAACAAAAGAAATACGTGTGAAATTAATCAAAGTTATGAAATTTCAGCACACTGTATGATCACAGGAAAACCTTGTCATGTCACGGGCATACATCTGCTACTTGGTCAGGATTTGAACAACAATCAGACAGTCAGTTGTATTTTTGTGTTTTTGTTGTTGTTGTTGTTGTTGAAAGGGGATCCTGTTACCCATAAATGCACACTTACATGTTTTGCATCAAAGGGGCCTCTTGTGTGATCCTGGGCGAGTCGCGTCAGTAAAGTGAAACTAAATATTGAACCCATTGTACAGTTGCTGTGTGCCACTGCATACGTAAGAGTAAAAAAAGGTTAGGTCATTTTCCCTGTAGTAATCTATAACAACAATCTCTAATCCTCCAAGGATGTTATTCTGTACTGCCAAACTAATTAAGATCAGGCCCTGTGCAGTTTCCTGTGCAAAAAGGAGGGTAGGATGCGGGCGGTGGGTGCAGTGCATTTCACAGGAGTTGAGATTTGTGTGTCCTGGCCAAGGAACAGCCATCTAGTAGTGCTCACACAGTATATTTTAATCTGTTGACAATCCAAACTTTAAAGGACACACACTTAGTTGTGGACATTTCTCTCAGAAGGAAAAATGAGACTCCCTGTTGCTGATGCCCATTTGGCCTCCTGCCTGTTAGTATCATAAGAGCTAAGTACTCCTCCATATATTTGCATTATTATTATGATTTGAGCTTTTGCCATTTTGTTTGGCCATTGAAAACAGAACACGCTGCTCATGTCCTCACTGAACTTTAGACAAATATTACTGTTTGTGAACTTCCATGTAGTGAAAGAAAAAATTCTATTAAATCTCCGCTGCGGCGCCCATGTTGAATCATTTGGAGGAAAACTTCATGTTGACCATACAGCTCCTCAAAATGTAATAAAGTCACATTTGCTATGTTACAGCCACTGAAGGTGCCGCCACAGTAGCTCACGGTGACCAGTGCAGATCTAATGCAAGTCAAGGAGCTACAATGCGGTAGATCCTTTATCTACTCCACAATTCAACAGATCATGGACCCGATGTGCATAGCTAAGCACAGCATGTGCCAGCGAGCTACCGTGTGCCAAACACAATCGCCAGCCCTGCCCAAACCGAAATGTATCCACTGTCCCCAAGCACAGCCCTGGCTCCCCAACCATAGGGGCTTCAGGAACTCCTTGCAACTCTATACTTCAACAATTAAGGGAATGCCTTTCAGCCAACAAATCCATCCTGCAAAGTGAAAGTTTTCTTATTTTACAGACAATGATGCAGTGTGATGCAGCATCGAAATCCTCATCCAATTTCCACGATTTTAGAAAACCTCCCATTGGATAGCTGAGTAGGTGCATGTCATACGTGGTTGATCACCAAATGAGCTTGTTGTAAGTGCCTCACGTGGCTGAACCGAATGGCCAGTGGCTCACGACGAGCAGAGAGGGTAACCTCACCCAGGTGACTGCCAGACTCTTGAGTTAACAGGAAAGAAATATTTCCGTGCTTAACTTGGCCGAAGCTCTCAACAGACCTGCCTCTGCTTAGTTTTTCTGTCCGCATGGCTGAACACTGGTACCGGACCAGTATGGGAAGAGCCAAAGACTTCTCAAAAGCCTCCTGTGATGTGTCGGTTGTGACACCGCCATGCCCCTCAACTGTTTCCTCTCTTTCCTGGATGCCTG
The DNA here is from genome assembly GCA_900312575.1 of Acanthochaenus luetkenii. Lineage (NCBI taxonomy): Eukaryota > Metazoa > Chordata > Actinopteri > Beryciformes > Stephanoberycidae > Acanthochaenus > Acanthochaenus luetkenii. The sequence continues at coordinate 21,670 of OMOT01029795.1, read as the reverse complement.
TGTTCTGAGCTCACAGCCCCCTCACCCATGCAACTCGCCATTCGGGAGCCTCGGCATTAACCCTACCTAATGAACGAGAAGTAAAACAATCAACAGAGACTCACCAGCACTCACAGGCACAAGTGCCAGACCAGGGGACATGCCAACAGCGCCATGCATTCAGCATTATACTGCGATTGTTGGCAGAGCTCAGGCTCAATTTTCAATTAAGCACAAAAAAAAGAACGGAGAGTGGATTTCATCAAAGCTGACTACAAGAGACTTCTTTGGGGGACCTTTATGTGAGGTGCTTCCACTGACTGACAGGATTGTGTTTGTAACTTCCTCACTGGAAGGTTTGGGGTCTTTTCGGTATTACGTTTTTGTTAAGTCAAATAATGACTCTTGGCTCTAAAATGGGCGTATAGCAGCAAGCACACATTCCCTAAAACATAGCACTTCCCCTCGATATCATCTTATTCATGCAATCCTGAAAACGGAAACGTCGAGCTCCATCTCTCCATCTGCATGAGTGGACCGCTCTTTGGCCAGACCTTTATCGGAATATTTGGTCAGTGTCTGTGGACCAGGAGGTGCACCATCTGGAAATGGCACTTGTCATGTTTGCGATCCTTCAAGGCGGTGGTCCTGATGGTTCAACTCTTGTAGCAACTCATCGTTTTGGGTAGTAAAACACCAGGGGCCTATCGATGCTCTGAAGCCTCACAGCGTGGCTCATCCGTGCCAGCGGTAAAGGACAAATGTGCCAAAGTCTGCTGGGTTTGGCTCTTTTCTCACCCCCTGGATTCCAACACCAATGTATCCAGCTGAGGTACAATAATTTGACACCTCTTAAGCAGCAGGACCCTTTAGCGTGACAACCACTGCTTTGTTTTATATTCCTGCCTATTTTGAACGCAATAAAAAATTACAGTCAGCAACATCCAAAGTGTGTTTTTATCCACTTTGGACTTTTGCCCCTCCCCACCCCCTTCAATCTCCTTTATCCCTCCCTTTCCTATGTGGGATTTAACGTACACTTTGTGGTAACCTTGCTAAGTTATCAATTTTTTCTATGTTCTCTTACACTGAATAAAGGCTTGTTTCTCTGCGCCTGCTTGTTAAGACTTCAAGGACAGCTCCCTCCATCTGGCATTAAGTATTCCTGGTGCCAGTGTCGGGTTAACTGACACTCCTGCACTTAAACTAATGGCAGCGAGCAGTCATCTCCCATGAGGTGCTCACCTTGGAAAAAATCACCCAGCTTCCTCATCCCCAATCATAGTGGTGCTCTCGCCACCCACTGAATGAAACCATGGGCATGAAAAGAGGGATTGTTTCACTATTCAGGCATATATAAGGGCAAATGAAAACATGTAATACGCATGTCCTCTCTTGGATTTGCCCTCCTCCTGAATTCAATGAGACGTTGAGAAGTGGGAAGAGTAAAACATCACACAACTATAAAAACACAGAGTCAGCAGATCTTCATTAATAATACATCTTCATTAGGATGGAAACACACCACCAGATTTCTTGAACAAACGAAGCAACAAAGTCTTGGCTTTAGTAAAATATTAAAGATCCAAGATGCTTTAAGAAAACCTTTATGAAAAACGACATTACATTACGTATAACATTAGGTCTTAACCTTGATCCTCTAAATTTATGTGGAACGGCTTAATTGGAGTTCGATCTGGCCAAAATCTTGCCATGTCCACCCTGACTTACAAACACTTCCCCAAAATATTTTTTGAGTAGGTGAGAAAGTAGTACTGTGATTCAAGGCACAAGCCTAATATGATGATATTCAATCTGTTTGTTGTTCTGTTCTTTTGAAATATTTGTAAATGACTGGTCCAAAGACAGGCGTTTGTATGTAGTGTGGTATATGATGTGATATGTATATGATGTAGTTAACATATTATATGTATATGTAGTATGTATATGATGGTATGTAAGTCGTTTTGGGAAAAGCGTCTGCTAAATGCTTTAATGTAATGTAATGTAATGTAATGACTGGTGCCTTTCAGCAAGGCAAACTCTGTTTCTATCTGTTTCACCAGATGTTGAGTTTGGTTTAGGTTGAGAGCTGTTTCATGTGTAACTATGGCTTTCCGTCAGCTTGTGCGTCGCGCTTCCATCACATTACCCTTCACACCCCTTACAGAGTTAAGAATTAACTGTCACTCTCCACATCAAGACTCATTCAAAATGTTTATAACTTGGGATCAAAAGCATGTGTCGATTTGAAATTGTAGCCAGGGAAACAAAGGATCTCTGTTGGTAATAAAATGCAGAATGGTCACAATCGGAGGACATCAGTAATGATTAAGCCCTGCCTAGCATCTCTTGGTCAAATAGTGAACCCAGGCTATTCATTATCATTTGATATCAGACAGGATAAAGATGCTGCCTAAACAGAAAAATCAAACGTCTTAGAAGCCATTTTCCTTCATGTTCACAAATCATACTATTCTCTGCAATATGTGACGGTTTAAGTATGTGAAAAGTGTCAACTTTGGAGAAAAATAGACATTTATATAATTAACGATAATAATAATAATATCCGCATACATATCACCTGTATCATAATCTGCCATCTTGCTATGCCACTATAGCGTTATGATGTCTCCCATTGGATTTCCCAATCACCCATCTTGTTATTTTACAGCATTTCTGGCACTCCTTGGGAGATCTATTTCCAACAGATTGTAACATAAACATCTAGTACAGGTGAATCCAGGGCAAAGAGAAGTACCTCTCAGACCAAAGGAGTGCAGCATCACAACCCGTCCTCCTCTGAACCCCCTTCTCAATGGAAACCTAAACAGCTTTTTAAGAATGAAGAGGTTTTTCAGTTTGTTGCTAAATATAGGCCAGCCCAGTGGGAGGTGGCAGGTTCCAGAGCCATTTTCAACAAAGATGAGCCCCAGGTCCGGCCCAGGGCCCGGCGGGTGGTGACTGCCGGTGGTCCGCCTTTCTCTTATGCACCGGCTCTTAAGTAAACACTGCAATCCTGCGGTCAACTACAGCATGGCAACGAGCGAAAGGACTCACTGTGCAGTTGCACACAGCTATGGTGTGTTGTCTCCTCCGCCCCACTCAATCTTCCCCCCTCCCCGTCCCAGAGGCCTGGGCAGGGGTCGAGGGCCAGCGACAAACCTTGATGTGTGATCCCAGAACCCAGCTGGGAACTCCTGGTGGGGGCAGTGTTGGACTTCAGCTCCTGGACCTCTCAGATTGACCGTTTTCCATGTGGAAAAATAGGTCTAAATTAAGAACATAATCATGTTTCTTGACATTATGGGAAATAATTGTTTGCTCACTGGTGCTCAAAGTATCTGTATCAGACAAGGCCGGTGAAATCTATCAGGAGGAGGGATGTCCAACGTTAATGAACCATCATCCACTTATAGCTGTAATGAATTTCTCATTTGACCAAAGGGAATTATATTTTCAACATGTTTAAAATGTGAAAATCTTACATGGCACCGACTGAGATGAATTATTACAGTTGAACTATTACTGTCAAATTAGGAGAAGCGCTCCATGGAGCTTATTCTAGGTTAAAATAACAGTTTCATGAATACATTCATTTCTGTGGTTCATAAAACGTACCACGTTCCAAGGAAAAATGATAGCAGGTATAATTTGACTTAGGTCAAATTAAAGTAATAGGGACACTAGGACAATCGTAACATTTCTATGGTCAGCGCTGTAGTATAACTGGTTAATCAAGAAGATGAAAGTATGAACGTATCAAATTCAAAGGATTAACATGTAAGGGAATGCAAAGGTTTGTGCATGACAGCCAGAAATGTCAAATTCAGCCAGGAAATATCTGGAATTTTAATATTCTATCAGAGGGGAATCCATCACTGGATAATATCCCATTAATCACCAGGATCATATCCAATAAAGTGCCAGATTAATCAACACAGAGGAAAACTGACAGCCCCAGTCTTTCCCAATGAGGAAAACAAGAGGCAACAGGTAGGCCTTTATCCATTGAGCTCTGTTCTTGCATTGCTTCCCTGCACATGGAGATCATAATTTGGGGAGTCTCAGTGGCTACCTGTAAGGACCACAGGGGTGGCAAATAGCAGGGCTGTGGCTTTCTGAGCTTCTTAGTGGTGCAAGCAGAAGGATTTACGGTAACTCTCAGACAAGCGTTCACAGCTTGGACTCTTGGCATGGATACGATATTGTCCCTGGCCAAGCATCAAACCCACTGAACTTGAGGTCCAAAAGTACCTACACAAAAACCCTAGGATGTTTGAATGATAAATCGCCGACATTTAGTGGCAGAACAAAAAATATTGGCCTTGCTGGAGATATCAATTTAAATTTTAATTCACAGTGAGAATGCATACTGGGTGGCTTGATTGACCATAGCTTGCCCCTTGGCCTAATTGACATGCTCTTCCCTTTAGGCCAGAATATGGATTTTCCTGCAAATTCAGCACAGGTGCAATAGTGAAAATCAACCCTGCAGTTTGGGAGGGCAACAAAATGACACTGAATACAAACCATCATTTCAAGAGCTTTGACCAAATTATCTTTAAGTTCCTGTCTTCTCCTTTTGGGACATATAATTTATTTCTCTATGTAACTGAACCCTTTCTTAGTTCCTGCTTTGGCTTGCCATCATCAATACCTCTGGTTTTGATAAAAGAGAAACCAGCTCTGTGAGATTTCCTGAGTGGAGTTCAATGATAAAACCATATTGCAAAAAGTAGCTCAAGAAGTTAATACGGATAACATGCCATGAAACATAATAGATCAATGAAATAATATTTTTAAGATGGATTAATACATTGAAGATGAGGATGTTTCTGAAATCACTGGTTTTTGAAATCACTGGTATCATCTCACATATTCACATTTAGGCAACATCATCATATACAAGGTTAATGCAGTATTTTATTAGTGTGCGGACTGCTGATGATGCCAAGGAGTGTTTTGTAAAGCTGCAGCACTGAATTTAAGGTCAAAGAGGATGCACTGAGCCAAATACACCAACCGCCACCCTGGAGAAAAAAGCCCTGGTGCTAATATTAGGGGAAGACTGATTACAGTGCTACTATTAGGTTTTGGCATTGGTTTTTGCAAGTCCAAAGTAGGAACGCCCTCAGTACTTCTCTTTGGTGTTCATGCCCTCGGTCCTCAATGGCACACTACATGATATTATGAAGAGCCAGACCAAACATGCCAAAGCAGACCACAGGGTTACTCACAGCCCCTGCACATTCTTTTGAGGGTGAAATGTGACCCAGTCCTATTTTTCAGCAGCTTGTCAGACTCAGTGTGGCGCATGGAGGTAAACTAGGAGGGAAAACTGTTGTCACCTTTCTATAGCTCTTATTTTTTCCTCGCTTACAAGATGGCAACCTCAGGTGGCAAAATGAGACCAGATGGGTGGGTTGGATGACTGCTGTGGAAATGGAAAGCTAAGATGTGCAATATCAACACTTGACAGTAAATGGAAATCTGTTTATTGGTGAAGCTTTGTAACAATTTGACAGGCAGAGATCTTAACAGTGCATTACTATGATACAATAAGTATAGTGACCACATGCATGAAGATATATTATAAACATATTTGAGACTGAAATTAATTTAATTTGACAACATAACTATCTGGGATGAATTCAGAAGAAAAAGCTTTGTACAAGTAAACAACTCATGTCCAACTGTGTGCCTACATGCACTTCAAAGATACTAACATTGATTTCCTGGATAATGTCGGCGCCGTCTTCCAAAAACATGTTTCTATTTCCTACCTCTACACATTTGGAGGGCAAAGTCTTTGTTGGACAGCATCATCAGAGACTTGGATTGGAGAACACTGTTAGGCATTCAATATGTCCGAACTTGTCATCAAATGAAGCTCACTTTGAAAAATGCTTGTTATGACTGCTGCTAACCGTATCCACCCACTCTGGGCCCAGTGAGAAGGGACAGAGCAGAGGAAGTATTTCAGTCAGTCAGGTCATACTTCATCACAGCAGGCTACCCCGCTGTCCACGCTGGAGGGCAGACGGCAGTGGAGCTCCAGTTGAAACTGCCGCCGCCACCATACTGCTTCTATCGAGCAACACAAGGATCACGGAGCGGTTAGTCCTTCGCATACCGGACTAGTATTGCTGGTGACAAATGCGTAGGAGAAGAGCAGGCAGCCGGGAAAACGTGAAAAAGCAACTTTCTCACTCTTGCAAAATGACATTTAAAGAAGAACACATTTGGGAATAGCTGAGGAAGGTTACTACACTGAAGCATTGTATTTCCTCTTATTACGATGTTGTGACTGCACGTGTGAGAGTGTGCAGTATTTTCACCTACCAACCTAAGAGAGTCACACTGATTCTTTGACCTTTTCTATACAGTCTCTTCTGGATTAAACACAGACTCCATAATCTCAGTCGAGGCAGTATCCTTTATATGTCCATCCATCCATTTTAGACAGCTGAGAACATTCCCGCTATCCAACTCCTCAAGCGGCACTGGAAATATTTCAACATTACATCACATTCGCTACATTTGGCCAGTTATCTGCAGGAATAAGACAAATTCACCATCAAATAACAAAATGAACCCAGGGGTGCAACGTACATCAGCAATAGTTGACTTTTCTTAGCAGTATTAAACTGTTTTAGGGTGGATTCTCCCAACATGTAAGACTGCTGATCAGTCTATAAGTTGTTTCCAGTACACCATCACCATTGCTACCAGTTTCTCTAGCTGCCGGTTTCCACCAGCCACAAACCTAAACATTTTTACCTCCGAGCGCAGCCACAAAAGGAGTTCACCTCCTCATTGACCAAAACTCACAGTTTGAGTTTAAAAAGGGCTTGACTATCCAAGAAATACAGCCAACTTCACCACTGAAATATATTTCAATAAATTTTAATTTCCGCAGCCACTTTCCTCCATTTTGAGAACGTAATGAATTAGCAAACAAAAGCCTCAAAAGAATTCCCTTCCATTTCTCTTTATTCAATGAATTACCGTCGACCACACAAGGAAAACAAAAGATGGCAAGTTTATTTTTCTGTGGTGTAGCCGTTTCAACAGAGCGATTATTCACTGACACCACCTTCAAAGGTTCCTCAATCAAAGGTTTCAAGCACCACTGATAGCACTTCACTAAAGTGGGAACGTGACGGTACTGTGTATTATGCTGTAACATTATAATTTGTTAAGAACTGCGACAGTATATTTCTGAAATGTCGTATACTAAAAGTAACATCTGTAAAGTATGAGAAAGAAATGTCTCGGTGCAGCAAAAGTACGTTTGCCATATTGTTGACGTATAATTTCAAGCTACTACAATGATCTTTATATTATTATAATTTTTTTCATGGATGTTGAAATACATTGTAAGTCGTGTGATCATAGAGAAAACATACGATTAGATTAGATTCAACTTTAATAATCCCAGTGGGGAAATTGAGTCATTGCAGCAGCAAATATCAATAGGATACAGCAAAGAAAATGCAATAAAAACAGACAAAATAGTATAGAAACAGGACTATAGCAAATGGGGATATGTAAACATAAACAACAAACAATTTAAACACCAACAAAATTAGGGTGTGAAAAATAACAGCAACATAAAAGAAAATATTTAATGCAGAATGTGTACGGTATGAAAATATACCAAAAAATAAGAAATATATGCCATATGAAACAAGTGGTCATGTATAAATATCAAGATTTATATGATATGTAACAATGAGAAGGATATGGGAATATGAAGAAAACAAAGATGCATGCATATGTGTTTGGGCTGTTGCATTTCGTGGCACTGGCAAAGACAGGCTGATTGCAGAATATGCTTGTGTGTTTGTTGGTGTGTGTTTGTATAAACGTGGGTGTATATGTGTGTATAAGTGGCCTGTGTGTGGCCAGACTCGCTGGGCTGATCTTGGCCCCTGGCTGTTGCTGGCGTTCAGCATGTCTGTAAAGAAACAGCTGGAGGCAAAGCCAACACCGGTCCCACTCAAGAGCGCCCTGCCAGCAGCGACAGATTCCAGAACTTTCCATGGTCCTACGTCGCCATGCCAACAGGTCTTGGCACGGCGCGGCTGTCCTGATCTGCACACCTGGCCCACCAAGAGTCCAGAATCACCTCTCCTGTCACTGTGTGATGAACAGGTCATTTAGAACCCAAGTGTTTGTGTGTTTTTAAGAGTTATGGGCCCAGGTAAAGAAAACACCGTGGCAGTGGACCTCCTGTGTGTTGCCCTAATCAAACAGAGCTGAGAACCTTAGTACTGTAGAATAGTTGCAAAGGACTCGGGCTTGAATTCGTTCAAACCTGGACGGTGGAAAACCTACACAGAGGGATATTCAAAAAGAACCTGCATTATGGAAATGGGGCTATATAAAGATTTGTTTTGTTTTGTCTTTGATAATGAAGTTGGGTTTTGTGGTATCAGTTCTAACACAGTGGAACAAAACGTTATATCCTAGTACCAAACCTGGGTCCAATAGGATTAGTGAAAAGAAAGAAGCCTACGTAAGTAACTACCCAGGAATCCTCACCTGATATCAGTAAACTGCACACAGCACGCTCATGTTTATCAACCTGACCGGTCTGTGATCGCTTTATACCAAAGGATACCAAAGGGACTAGAGAGTCGTAATGTAATGTTAGTGACTCCAGCTTTCTCTGGATGGAGCGCTTGCTTTTTGATGAGTGTCCATACCAACACCAGAATTTGATTTGGCCAAATATGGGGCAAATCTACAGGGTCTTAATTAGAGGGGATGGGACGCTCTTCTCTACTGCAGCCCCACTTTGTGATTTAGGCTTATAAAAATGGGTGTATCCGGCCTTCGAAGCAATAATCCATGAGATTTTCATATAAATAAATGTCAATTTCTATATATCATTAATTGATATAACACAATAGTGATTCCACCTATACCCACTGCATGAAAGCTTTTACATTTGCTTTTGTAAACACTTAGCACCAAAGCTGTTGCCAACATAAAAATGAAAATCAAGGAACTTGAGTATTACCACTTAAAGTACCAGATGGGTGACATATAAGACAACACAATGAGAGCCAGAGAGTTTAGACAATTAAAAAAAGAGTTTTGAAGGTATAACCTAAATCTCTATTGACCTATGATGTAAATTGTCTTGATTTGGTTAACTCCACCCCACTGTTACTCCAGGGAGGTTAAAACAAATGTTAAGAATTTAGGGTTTGGCGTTAAGTTAGTCTGTAATAATTGATAAAACATTTGAACCTACTGTTTAGCTATAAACACATGATAAAGAAGACTCAATTCAACCATACACCTACTTAAACAAAGGTGTTACGTATTCATTTGGTTTTCACCCAAAGTTCCCTACAGAAGCACAAGAAGATACTTGTCTGTCTGTGGTTGGACACATTAAGTTCATATTAATACCATCCATGTGTTGTATAAAAGGCGAGTATGTAGACATTGAAATATTCGCGAATGAATGCATTAATTAATGACCTCATTACCATAACGGGTGTTTAATATGTCATGGTGACTATGGGCAGCTCAAGTGCCTCTTGTTAGGATCTCATGCTTGATATGCGCAGTGCTATCATCATGTGCTGTATTTTTTTTAAACGGAAGAAATGAACGTGAACTAGTTCATTTTTGGGGACTGTGAACTGAACTTTGAGCTCTTGTGAAGTGTGAACTTGCACAACACTGCCGCCAATCCAACAGAGCCTGTAAACTCATATTTGAATCACTGATATATGCTGATTTTCACTGGGATGAACTCGCTGGTACTAAGGACTAAAGTACAGTAGGTTTAGATTTAGTTTGGGGGAAATTTTGTTCCCTGCAAGACCCACAGGATTGCTCATGTCAACCGTTGCGGAGCACAATCAGACTGAGGCAGGTCTTGGTGCTGAAACATCCCGTTCCTGGGAGGTATGTTGACAGTATATGATCCCTGTAACACTAGTGCTCTATCTGAACACAGCCAGATTCATGACAGCCAACATATGCGATAAAAGAGGAGGCCGTCAGCCCTGAGCCCACGCAATTAAGATATCACATGTCCATAATCTAATATCATGTGAAAAGTGGTAATTCGATCAAGATATTTCAGTTAAGACTTTCAGAGTAACTCTGATCTCAGTCGCAAGCCTGAGCTCAGTGAATGGGACAATCTTCTGTTCAACTCCTATTAACTTGTCCATCACTTGGGCCAAGTAATTATTTGACAGCATCTGGGCTGGAAACTCTGTGGATGTATTCTTGAGTCAGTTGTGACTAGCCACTCTAATTCAATTATGGAAAAACCATTTCAAAACTTGATATTTAAAGAGGAAAAATAAGAGGTTATGCACATCATAAAAATGCACATTTCACCCGGTGTATCTTGGCCGAACATTTTAAAAAGAGGCCAAAAGTTATTGCCATTGGAGAAAAAGTTATAATTTCTGAAGCGGTGTACGTAGAAGAGGGATTATTCCTTGCTCTGTCTCTCTGGATAGTTCAGGTATAGTTTCCATCTACGATAGCTAACCCTAAACTGGCGTTGACAACCCCCCCCAAAAAACGATCAAACAAACACACTCTCCCACATTAGGGGTGGAGTAGGCTAAGGATGGAGAGAAAACATGATTTGTGTGTGGATGTCCGGCATTAGAACATTTTGACTGATGGGCAGCTAAAGAACACAGGCCGATCCTTATTAGACGCTGAAGGCAGCCAGCTCTGAGGGATGCGTGGGCATGTCCTCCTCGGTAAGTGATCAGGTGTTTGACTCTGTCTGGTAGGAAGGAAGCCCTTATTAATGTTGAGGAGAAGGCCGAGTCTCAGCAACCTCAGGCATGCCCGCCCACACACACACACACACACGCACACACACTCTCCCATCCAAATAGCACAGGCCTGCACTCGCTGTGGTTCATTACTGTAGGAGAGGGGCTGAATCCAAGGTGTGCTCTTACAGGAAAAGTCTTGATTGGGAACAGATATCTACAGCTGTGAACGCGTTAGAATAAATCTATGGACATCTTTGACTCTTTTCGCTCCCCTGGCTTTTTCCTCTCCAGGCCCTTGGTTCTTCAAAATAGCTTCATAATCTCTGCATCTTTACACTCAGTCTAAACACCGTTTGCGGGCTGACTTGGGAATCCCCCGTTCCATTCACTGACTGGACAGAAATGTCAGCGACCTGTGAAATGAACAGATCACACCTACACAACCACTTCACTCCCACCATTAACACTGAACTTTAAAGGTCTACAACAGCTCTTTTCCCCTGTTATCCATCTGTGCCGCAGAGCTAAACTCTCCTTTGGGACAATGTAATATAAATATATTCAGCATGCCTCAGTATTTCCAAATCCACCCACACAAGCCATACCCCATCTGAGAGAAAGGGGATCCAGGTCTGAAAAAGTGCCGTTTTATTTACAACTCTTTGAAAACAAACTTTTAAAGGCTAATTCCCTTTTGCTCATACATTACAGAGGCAATGAAAGCCCAGCCTTATGTTACAGGGTTGTGAGACCGTGGGCAGCACAAAACAAACAGTTGTGAGCTCTGCCTTCCTTCCTTTGCTTTACAAGAGGGATGCAGATTGGAGAAATATGTTGGCTGTTGTGAGCAAATCCGCTTCATGGATTTAGACTGTTGGAAAACCACAGTCGGACAGAAAACAAGCCGCCTGGCAAGTGCCCATGTTTGGATTACACTCAATGTTGATTTATCTCCTGCCCAGAGTGTGTAATCGAATGTCTAATGGACTCACTGTTCATTAGTGAATTAACACATTTGAACATTTACATCATCAAGGCTGAGCACATGGTTTCAATTTAAGAAAGAAAACGTTATTTTTGAGTTTTAGCTCAGAGGGTGGGGGTAATTTTCTCCTTGTGAACCATTCTGAAAACGATAGAATTACTGAACCAGTTTCATCAACTAAAGGCCAACCCCAGAACACCTCTGGGAAGACTACTATTAACTTTAAAGGACCAATCCATAAGTGCAATATGGCGCCCCCTATTGACACACTATCACCCCACAACTGGCTTTGTTTACGTAGTGATTTACCGGATTGAGGATATTTCCTTTAACTCTGCAGTTTGATCTTTTGATGCAAGGACTCGCAGAATGTGACAGCTAAAGTTGTTCTTCGTGTGTTTTGAGCGTGTAAAAGGTTTGTTTACTTTTGTAATGCTTGTAAACATTGAGGTAAAACAGACCTGTACTTTGACTTATGACAGGTCAAGAAAGCTCTAAAGAGCTTGGTTCCCTAAGGGGTAAGCTGTTTAAGAACATATGCAAATGAACCCAAAATATAGAAGGTCAAACATCAAGTTTTGTCCAGGGCTGAGAAAACCTAAAATGGTCTTGCCTGACCAGAAGACTCCATACTCACACTGGGCTTATGATAGCATTGTGATTACCATTCGTTTTTGTTTTGATATATTTTCACTTTTGGTTTGGCTTTGATTGGTCTTCTAGTTAGTTTTGTACTTTTTGTTTAGTTTAGAACGAGACTGTTCATTTAGGTTTTGACTGTATTCAGCTTCAACTAAAGAGTTAGTGAGTTGATCGTCAGGCCCCAGAACAATGTGTCTTACGTAGCTTTTCCAGTGTTAAACAAGAAATGCACGAGCATGTGAATTTTGGAGAATTATCTACAGATAGCAGGTGTATTGATACATGAGCTCTATTCATTCATAGTTACGTTTGTCAGGTTCTAGTTGATCATAGTGTAGGTCTTTAAAGAAATAAGCATTCAAGTCCTATGTCTCCTCTCCTCTCCTGAACTTTTCATCTAGCGTTGGTGATTTAATGTGTCTCATTTCTGAAGCACAGAAGAAGAAAAAAAGACTTGGATGACAGTGCAAATGTCATTTTATATGGCTGTCTGTGTTTGGGGATATCCCCGATAACAAAGGATGTGGCCTTCAATAAAAGAACATGATGTCATTGTTCACCACATTTGACAATTTAGCTTTAATTATCCAACTATAAAATATATTCAATAAAATATAGAACAAGTCTGGCCTTTGAATGTTGCAGATTTAACAGTTCCTTTTATAAAGAGAGTTCTGCAAACAAGACCACATATACAGCCCTACTGTTGTAATATTTTTTACTTTTTTAAATTTAACCTTTATTTAACCAGGAAAAAGTCTCGTTGAGATTAAAAGTCTCTTTTTCAAGTGTCCTAGTAATAATAACTAATCAAACATGACACATCCCTTCTCTATTCAGTGAGTATGGGTGAGGTGGCTCTTTTTGAACTGTGCTTTGCTACAGCCTTCAACATCCACTGCTATCGAATTAAAATGATCGACACCATTATCTGAATTTGTAACCAGTTTGAAACTTTTTATTTTTTTTACAAAGAACCAAGATAATCTACAACATTTCATAAACAGGCAATTGTTAAAGTGTTTACTGCCGTTATTTTGCATACCCTCATAATATTGTAATGTTTTCACATAATTTTAATTCATACATTCTACTTAACATATTCTCGTGTTGATATTGTCGGTTGCGTATGTTTATATAACCCTCATTTGCTATATTCTTATTATATTATATTTTTCCTTTGCTCTATCCCGTTACTATTTGCTGCTGCAATGACCCACTTCCCCTACGGAGACAATTAAAGTTTCATCTTATAATTTCTTATCTTGTCTTTTGGATTTACTTGTATGATAGCATTTGTCAATTCTGTGCAACAACAAATGTTGACATAGATACCTCCAATAAGTAAGCCAAAATCATATTTGAACATGGAGAAATCTCTATGAACCTTAAATATAATATATGTGTATTGGTCCTTAGATCTAATAGAAGATTCTCTGTCAGTCAACATGACAGTATTCCTAAAGGAAATCACTTTAATTCATGTTGTACACCAGACCATCACTGATTAGTGAGAGCTTCTCTATTATATATTTCCCTGAATCATCTCCTCATTCGAGCGTTAGAAGAACACTTGCTTAATAATGTATTCACATCTCAACTTGAGCCTTCCTATTCTCTGGCCGGCCTTGATATCCTTTCATGGTCATGGAGCTTTAGAAAGTATACAGTGTTCTCCAGTTTTCTCAGAGAAGCAGAAAATTGAGAGGTGAAAACTGAGGCTGGGGAGAGCCGTGCCAGTCACTGTGCCCTGGTGAGTACGAGGCGGGTGGCCTCTCCCGACGCGGGATAAAGCTGTCCAGAGGCTGCCTTCAGCGTCCGCGTCTGTCTGCCAAGCACTGCTAGCATGTCCCAGGGCCTGCTGGGAGGACAAGACCGCTCAACAAGGCCTGTGCATTGAGTGCAGTCCATTTCAAATAACCTATGGATAAATAAATACAGGACCTAAGTTCACTGTACAGTAATTGGTCAGGAAACCAACAGAGACAAGCTCATTTACAGTAAATGGATCAGCTTTGAGTCGATGAAGTGCACTTGGCTCGCACCGTGCATTATAACGATTTGGAAATTTCAAGTGAAGCTTTTTTTCAGTGTTTGAATATTCACTGAAATGTCTCGTAGATATATATTTTTTCACTGGAAAAACAAAACTGTATCTGTGTGTCAGAGCACATAAGTAAATATAGAATACTGTTAAATATAGAAACATTACAGAGAGTGCTTATAGATGATGTAAGGGCAAATTAAGGTAGGTAAGGAAAATAAGGGAAGTCTGACAAATTCTGATAATATTACTTTAGTCTCTGAATGTGAACTTTTTTCTTCAACTACATGCACACACACACACACGCACGCACGCACGCATGCACGCACGCACGCACGCACGCACGCACACACACACACACACACACACACACACACGAACACCCGTTAGTGTTTAACTGTGGTCCTGCCTTGCTCTGGAGAAGAGTCAG